>JAZGTJ010014289.1:0-14255 GCA_036877575.1 Botia almorhae
GTTAAACCTTCGGCATTGTAACTATGGTTACAGACATAACAGGGGTTGACTTATTTGACGTTGAGTTTTTTGTTCTCACCCACAGAAAGTCATTTTCTGTAAGCTGTTGTATGAACAGGACAATTACAAAGTTACACCTTTATAGAGTAAATACTGTTGTCAATCCGAACGTTGACTGTGAATGTAGCCACGTTCAGCCATGAATATGGAAAGACACACACTTCTTCAACTGATCATGGCATTATATTATTTGTGCCATTGGCTTTGTGTATACAAAGGAAAATTTGTGGTAAGACCATGACAGTAATATGGATGCTTTGGTATTCTACAGCCAGCCAGCCACACTCATTGGTAGATGACTGTTTATGACAGTTCAGTTTTATTTATTTGTGTAGCTTTTTACAGCACTCAGAGTTTAAAAGCAAATAGAACAATCAAAGGAAAATAAAGTAAATAGTGATTTACAACCTTACAAAAAAGTTACATAAAAGCTGATACAGTTTTGAGAGTTTGGGACTTAGATTCATGATCTACATAAACATAATTATGCTAAATGCGTTTCCTCAGTAATATTTAAATTGCATGTAGGTTCCCACAAAGACCTTGTTTCATCTTCAAGCTATATGAAACATCTTCAGAAAATCTTTCCTCGCTCAAAAGGGAAACCGACGATACATTCCATTAATGAAATCTGACACATTAATTGAATCACAGCACCATGAGTTACAGAGCATCCGTGTAAACTGTAATTTGTAATCCACTAAATTGCTGAAGCATGAAATCCATTTTTCTCTTTCCTGAGAGACGGCTCCTCAAATCCGATCTCATATATATTTTATAATGATTTTTCTTTTTTGAAAAACAAAATGTCTTTTACTGAATAAGAAGAGAAATCTTCTTTTTTTGTCATGTCCTCCCTTAATTATTTCAGAAAAACAGTGAACATTTATTAGGGACGCTTGTAAAACATACTGCAATAAATAATCGCAAGAGATGGATTTCAAGCGTAACGTTTCAAGGAATTCGCTGCCGTTTACATTAATTACCATCTCAGGAGAATAAAAGGGTCCCTTAATTGCCCAAATGCATGCAAACACATTGTTTCAGCATTAAATGGGAGGTCTTTGCAGTGCTTTGGCACTTTATACAGGTCAAGTCTCCCAGCTAGCCTGACCTCAGATGTTCTGACATTTCTCCAGCGCTGGGTCTTCCTCTACGCGTGCAGCTGTTTTGCATGTGCTGGTGTTTGGCAGGAGAAAAGAGGTATTTGGAGATTCTGAGGCAGTCAGGCAAGAGCCCAGAGTCCTAGAGGCAATCCCACTGAGTCCCGCGCCACATTTGTGCACACACGCGGGTGTGATTGCTGGGACCGTCTGCGTGGCCACCTGTGTGCCAGGAATTTTCTCTGAGAATTTTAACACACTTCCTTACCTCCCACCTGTTAATGCTCTTTGTGCCACTAATACACTGAATTGCTGGTATTTTGCGGCTTTGTTGCAAATCCCTGCTTTTGTTGAAGCCGCCAGCACAGAAGACAGATGCAGTTATCTCTGGTTCGTGGAAAGCCTGTTGTTTATTTCCAAAGTAAAACTAGTGTGAAATCCTTAATGTGACTCAATCGTTAATGGCAAAAGCTGCTGGGTGACGCTGAGATTCAAGCCCGGTGATGAGAACATGAAGTTTTCAAAGATAAAATAAAATCACTACAAGATCCCTGGTTAAGCGCTGGTTAAGCTGTGAACTAAAACACGCACAGGGCTTGAAGTCAGTGATGAATACCTTATCAGCTCTGTCTCTGTGTAGTCACAAATGTTACAGGTGTGTATTGCTGGAGGTAATAAAACCATCAGCAACAAAATACTGTAACACAAACTAAGTAACATTCTTACTAACATAATTTGTGTCTTACTCTAAAATGAGCACTGATGTTTCTGAGGTCTGAATCTGTTGCAATGTTGAATCATTGCATTATGCTATACATTGTTTCTGAGTATGTGCAATCCCTGGGATCGAACCCATGACCTTGGCATTGTTAACACCATGCTATAACCACTGAGCTACAGGAAAGCTTTTTGTCTTGTTTATAGTGTTCTTGAACCGAAACCCTACATGATCTTCTCACTCTCTATCATGGCTTCTCCATTTTGGTTTAAGGAGGTTTTGAGCCCAGCTGTCTAAGATGATCCTCTCTGCTAAAGATTTAAAGGTTTTGCTTAGTAGTTTTGCTTAGGTAGGACCTGCTGAAAATAGACCAATACAAGCCTTTGGCAAAGGACTGGTATCTCCACTTCTGTTCCCCTGTACATACAGCCTGAAAGACTGAAGACTCACCCACTCTGTTTTTTCTCTGTCTGGCTGCGGAGCTTTGTATTCATCCAGGTCTCAGCTCAAAGGCAGAAGTCTCTTTCTCACTTCATCTCTCTCTCTCTTGTATCTCTCTGACAACTCTGCTCTCAGATTAAGACTGCCCCATATCAGTGCTTTCACCACGATCCCTCAGATCTATTTCCTCGCGAGGAGCTTCAGCCGTCTGCTGTCTTTTTACTCTGCTTTTCATTACATTTTTTCTATGTCACTGTATCTCTTCTGATCATTAGATATCTTACCTTAGTAGAAGCAGCGTTCCAGGTAATAAAACATATGTCGTCCTGTGCTGAATGCTTATTGGACAGATCACATTTATTAAGTCTCAGGCCACGTTTTACAAACTCAAGCAGCTTTTATATACATTGCAAATTCGTGCATTGGAATGAAACTAGTCAAAAAAGGCAACTGGATATCTCCAGTGAAATTGAATTATTAAAGTTTAGCACAGTTCGGACTTGCAAAAATATCTTTATCATAAATATTTGAATGTAAAGCTTAACTAAAAATGTACACAAATTTCATAATTTCTACGTTTTAGATGTGTTCTCTTTTACAACATGCAGCTGAGCTGGACCCCACAAGTTTGTGAAAAACACGATGAAAACCTGATATTATTCCAGTAGGATTTGAGAATGTCTGTGAGAACATCTTTTGCTTTCATGAAACCAAGAACATCTGACCTTCCGTACAAAGAAGTTAAACGTGGTGTCACAAATTTGATCAGCCACCTAAAAATAGACAAGAATGGTAAACATCCTTCTTCATTTCACGTTCACTTTTCCTTGTATTAAATTTGTTTTAAACCTTGTCTTGGAGTGAAGTGTAAAGATGGAGAACGATAAAAACACAGTTTTAAAGTTATCGTCACTCAGATTTAGAGAGAAAGAGATTGTGCTTATGTTTATTTCTCTTAGTTGTTGCTCTGGTGTCTCCTCTGCGTGTTGCCATGTATAAGTTAACAATGACTGTGTGAACACATTGTTATTTGAGCCGTAAAATTAACTAACAATTATAAAGTAGCCATCACATTATTCGTTGTTCGTGAAATGAACTAGATAAGTGTGATTTAAAAGGTTTTTATCACCTTGTCTTTGAAACCTACAAGCTGAACTGTCAGCTGTGACACATGGCAGCCGCAGTCACGGTCGTATTTATTTTACCATTTGGTGCATCAGATCGATTGACTATTTGTCTTTTTGGTCAGACTCCAGAAGTCAAGTAAGAGCAGAATACTAATTAACAGAGGACAACAAAGGACTAAACGAGCCACTGGCCCGTAGTGAAGCAATATCAGAGTTCAGATTGAAGACTGGAATTCAATGAGAATAAATTGCACCTGCTGTTGGTGTTTACTTGCATGTGGTGTTTTAGCACATGGTTTACTAAAGGAATTATTATGGAAATTATGCAAATTGAGTTTGCACAGCATGGAGGATGCAGCAGACTACCGTAATGTCACATACAGTATTTTACAGTATTTGATTGAGGTGTGGGGCTGACAAGACGTAAACTATTGTTAATGTATTTTTCATTATTTTAATATGTGGCTTTATTCCTGCAATATGTCTCCTGAAATTTCTTACACATCCTGGTGGGACTCTAAACACAGCCATAACGCTTTGATACAATGATTTCTCTTCTCTGGTGTCTTTCTCTACGTACTTACACTCATGATTTAATCTTTTGAAGGTAAAGTTTAATGATCACCTGACCTAGAGTTCATGACCCCACTGTGGCGACAGACCCCTCACAGCTGGATCTTCATGATCAAGCGGTTGATTTAGAACATAGTGGTGTAGTCATGAATAAGACATGCAGTATAACAGAGGGGAGACCAAAGGTAAAGGTATGCTAATGCCATCCTGGGCTGCTAGACAGAAGGGTTCGGTTGAGAATTAAAGCATTTTGAGCTGTTCTGGGACCTGTGGGTGGCTTCATGAAGGCTAATAAGGAATAAAGTCTCCCTCGCACTGACAGTTATTAAGTTTAATGGCTATCTTAAGACTCCTCCCAAGGCCATTGGCTGAAGATAAATGAAATCTTTCTTCTCTGGTACTTTGGGAGATATTCAGGAGTAGCAGTGTGTTAAAGGATATTGGATGAATTTAAAGTGTTTAAAATAAATAGTAGGAAAAAGCTTTTTACCGAGGCACTTTTGAAACGCAATAATTTAAATTGTCTTGCCTACACTTGCCAACAAAAGGTTTCCTCTAGATGGTCTGTGTTCTATGATGGCTCTTTAGGATGTTAAAAATACTAACATATCTGCGATGCAACATCTCCACAATAACCATAGTAAAGCTCACAGTCAGACAAGACATAGGCAGTAGACAGCAAGTTAGCCCACTAGGTTTTGGAACAGAGGCAATATCTTATCTTATACGGTAGATTTATTGGCTGTACAGTAGCTACATCTTCTACATAAGCCAAGTTTTCTACTCACCTACACCGATCAGAGACACTGTGTTATCCTCATGGTTTCATGTCCAGCTATCATTTCTTAATAGCCAGTGAGACAGGTTTCTGTACAGCGATTTGTTATAAGGCTTGTCTAGTGCTGTGGCCTTGTTCTGATAAGCAGAACAGGAAGCGGTTTGAAATGGTCAGGAAGTGATTGAATATGACTGCTTGTGTTTAGGGAGTTGGGATAATTGTTCCATCTTAACCAAAGATTTGCCTGACTTGCTTCTTCATAATGGTGTTATCAGTCCTCATCTGAGAGGCATCTCATGGGCAGAAGAGCAGAGCTGCTGTCAGCTGCTCAGAGAGGCCACAGTCTCATCTGTCGCCTCAGTCTCTCTCTCTCTCTCTCTCTCTCTCTCTCATTTGTTTTCTGTGGTACTACCTTCCTTTATCATTAAGCCAAAATACAACTCCCTTACTCATAGGAAAATCATTGCAGCGCATGGACATGAGTAACTTATTGCTTTTAAACAATGATGGCAACAACAATATGATAAAGGCACCATTGTTGACCAGAAGAAACATTACTTTCACCCAAAAAATATAGTTGTAGTTTATTATTACCTTAATTCTGTTTGCATTAATATAGAATGTGCAGTAACAAATGTGTGTGTTTTTGTCATTTTACCATCTACCGTCACCTGTTTTCGAAGTACTGAAGTTTCTGTCTACTCTCCGTTCTGTCTCTCACCTTTGGCAATGTTGCATCCTGCATAAAGAACACTGGACCGGTGATATGACTGCTGTTAAATTCACTAAGGCATAAGGAAAGATTTCAAATAAGTGGCAAAGGAGACAATTGAATGCAAAGTGCAGTCCCACAGAGTTAGCAATAATGGCTTCTTATCGACAGGCTAATTCCCCTCTGGAATTAAATGTAGCACAGCAGAAAACAGATGCCTGGAAGAGAGAAGCTACATTTCCTCTTTGTCATGTTTGTTTTCTTTCAGTCTCCTCCAGCGCTCTCAGTGTTCTAGTCATGTTGAGTTTGGTAATGTTACAAATTAAGTGTAATAGTGTTTTAAAAAGATCAGAACACTTTAATAGTTTATAGTGTATAAAGATTATTATTCTTCAACAACCGGCCTGTTGTACAGTAAAAGTGCTGTTTATTTATTTCAGAGCCCATATAAGGGCACAGCAATTGCAGTGCAGGTGGAGTTTCTGCTGCATGCAGGTAGAGTTTCTGTGCATAGCATGCTGAAAATAAACCAAACTTTTTTATTTGATAAATAATTTGAATTAAGCACTCACCTGTGTATGAGAAAACAAACACGGTGTGTTGGGTTTGATGCAGGTTCCTTGCACAGCAAAAGACACACGAACAGTGCTTATTTAGTAAGTCAGACTAAATCCAGATGATTTAAACAGTTAAAAGCTACATTTTGTGGTTTGGGTTCAGTACAAATAAATTACAGTTTCTATAAACAGTAAATGTGATCCAGTCCTTATGTAAAACAGATTCCACAGCTGTCAACAGTGCGCTCCCAATAAACAGTTTATAAGTTATGACCGTTATAAATAAAACTACCCTACATGGTAACCCAGAAATAGCTTTATTTAAAGAGCTCATTTCCACAACAGAATGGCCGTCTGTGTGAAAGCACAAATTAAAGTCACTTACACATGCATTGTGAAACAGCTTCAGAACCAAAGTTCCCAGTGCTACAAATCACAGCAACAAACTTTATCAAGTAAGTTTCAGGTCAATTATTCCTTTTTTTTGTGTGGCAATCCCCCACCAATGTCAAACTGAATCATGCCATATTGAAAATGTAGGTATTAGCTATTAACTTTTAACATCATTATAAATAAGGAACAGTCACAATTTATCTAACAGTGGCTCATTGATGCTGTTGGAATATGCTCATTTACATGATGTCATTTTAATGACTTGGAGAATTACAGAACAGGTGGCCATTGATATGCCTGAACAGTGGCAGATCTCTCTCTCTCTCTCCCTGTTGCGTGACCCTTCTTTGTATCTGGATGAAATAGAGGATGCTGGTGTTTGATACACTGAACTGTTGAGATGAGAAATGAGAACGGACTTGTAGCAGTCGTAGTCACAGCCAGGCAACCGAACATCCGGGTTGCGATCGGGAAGCAACTGCAACCCCTCGAGTGGCGGCCCTCTGAGGCTTAATAAAGGATGACCCAGCAGGTACAAACGGCCTGCCGAGGAAAGCAGATGGCAGATGAAGGGAAGTTTCTCCTACCAGCAGAAAAAGTAATGGAATCGCTGAAGCTTATTGAACCGTCTTTTGGGGTTATATTCTAGAAATGAGACAGGGCTCATTTACCCACTAAATATCAACAATCAGACAGCCACAAAGCATTCTAATGTGTGTGTGTAGGTTAATATCAGGTTTAAAGCTCCCGGCAGGTTATAATGTCCCACAGATAGAAACAGAATGAAGTACTTTTTAGGCACGACTAACTGTGGCCTCTGTGTGTGCCTCAATTTATCACTGCGGTGCAGAGAGTCTCTAAAAAACAAGATCTGGACTTCAATTCCCGAAAACAGCTTCTCGCTCTCAGCAGGAGTTAAAGCGCATGGGTCTGTTCATCTTTCCCTCTGCTCCAGTCCACTCTGATATCACTTTTAGTCTCAATCATATCTCTGTAGACAGCAGTATAATGAAAATGCACTTGTGATTTAACTTCATATCTGATCGGGACTCAGTTGGTCAGAGTTATATCGGCAACAACAACAGTAAAAATATTGACAGAATGATAAAAGAGACCTTTAAAAGAGGGACATGCTCTACACTTCTCAAGCATTTTATTTTCTTCCCTGAGGTCCGCTTGTAATGTCAAGGTTTGCGTGAAATGAATCATAAGTTAGTTTTACACTTTTAGTTTTACCCTTAACATGAAACTGGCTGCACGTGCTACTGTACCTTTACGATATCTGTATGTAAATCAGCACTGCTAAGATTGACAAACTCTACTTTTTTTATGTTAATGAGATGTCGTAACCCATTTTTGCAGCTTAGTTTTGTGGGAGTCAGAGTATGTCTATACATAGAACTTTTATTTAAAAGAGTCATCGTACGTCCTTTTTAGTTCACCCAGAGATGAAAACTGTCATTATTTCATCACGTTCCTTAGCCAAAGCACACATTTGTATTCAAATTTAAAACTACTGTGTTGAATCGTGCCTCCAGCTTTTCTGGAGCTTGACAGATGTAGTCATTATGAAACCTCAATTTATGGCAAGGAGCTGTGTGAATATTATTACAATTGTTTGCTTTTGTGTTTCAATGCACTGCAAAAATCACTGCATATGCGTTTTAAGTCAATATTAACGGAATTTTCATTTTTGGCTGTAGTGTTCCTTAAAAGTCTGTAGAGTTTGAATAATATAAAAAAAGCAAAAAAAAGCATTGACCATTTAATATGAAACATCCGCCATTGTTTAATACAATAAGCAGAAAGTCTTACTGAGATTTTGGCTGCTAAGAATGCCCCTGGGCAAAGCCAAGTGCCAGAAAGTGAGAAGTTCTGACCAATGACAATCATCCCAGGACTGAGCTCTGGTTAATGTTAGCCAATGAGAGGAGAAGCCAGCCAGAGGAGTGGCAAGGGAAGAGAGATTTGGTTCACAGATGGCGTTGTGAAGAGCATGTAGTACCCTCTGTGTCGAATCACAAAAACATCCAGTGCTCTGCTGAGAGCTTTTCTTTGCTAGTTTAAATGTTCAAGAAGTCTCATTGCATATCATAACTAATAATGAGCACAAGATGAGGAATAACATGTTTTTTTCACAAATAAATGTATGCATATTGATTTATTTGGTCTGAGTGAGAAATGACAGTATAAAATGTTTTTTTACGTATGCAGTGATAGTCATCATCACAAAAGGATCAACGGGGCGTGTTATTTATAACGTTATAGTGTAGAGATCGGAAAGCACACTGTGTGTCTCATAAACTTCAGAACATTCAGCTTATAAACATTTTATTCCTTACAACCCACAACACAGCTTCAAGAGCCTTTTTATACAACATCTTATTTGTGTAAAAGTGTGCATTACTGACGGTAAGTGCCTCTGTAAAGCTTATAAAGCTCTCCTATCATATAAAGGCAGCTGGGACTGTAGGTGAGTGCCGAGCAGCTTTTCAGACAGCATACGTGTGATCCCATCAAAACAGCAATAATAAGAGACTCAGGTCAACACCAGTGATAATTACTACACTCTGTCCGGTGCAGGTAATGAATCCTGATAATGTGTATTTTTTCTACATGCTTATGAGGAGTGAGTGACTGAAATAAAGTGCTTCACATTAAAATCTCTGCTCACTGTTAAACGTTTCGACTCTGTAGGGTTGGATCAAGTGAATTTATATTAACCACAATAAAAGCAGAGGGAGATGCTAGCAAAGGGTAATGCCATAGTTCATGTGAAGCTACTTATCTGTCTATTTATACTGTAGGTTTATAATGATATTTTAAAACAATAATGCACTTCTTGTCTTTTTTGAGCATGTTTTAGAGGGTCAACGATGGCGCACACTAATGAAAGTAGTAAAAATTACTCAGCTCTAGCTGCATAAGTACAATAACATCCTTAAAAATGGTTATTTAAACAAACATAAGATCTGTCTGACAAGTGCTGCCTTTTCATAGATAATGTTGGAACGGCAAAGTATATGATTTGGAAAAAATGTCCTTAGATAAGTATAGAAAACTAGCTTCTATTTAGAGCATAAAGCTGAGCGCTGGCTCTGTGCGGGTCCTTTTTGCACACACACACACACACACACATTACAATCTTCCTGCTTTCTATAACAGAAGTCGTATTGCTGATCATGAATGCGAAGGAGGGCGGATGAAACCCATTTCTTTCAGAAATGCAATTTTATCACTCAGAGACCTTAAAGGCCCAGGTAAATGAGACAGGACATGGATGCATATGAGAAGTTCAGCCCCACAGAAATCAATAAAGCAGCACATGGGGAAGAAATTACATTGCAGTACTGAAGGTTAAGCTGAAAAACACATATGTGTGAGCGACTATTAATATCTGTTTCCTTGTCTCTGCAGAACTAAGTGGAGGGCCAAGAATTTATTAGGGTGCAGAGTCGAGCTCTTAAAGGCTATGAATACAACGGCAAGGTTGGTTTGAGAGGATATTTTATGGGGCTGTTAAGGCAGACGTTGTGTGGTAAATAACTCACTTTGAGGCATCACTTTCCATTGGGGCCACTGGCATTATTCAGAGCTGTCGTTCCATGTCTTGTTTTTCAAACACACACTTCTGCCATCAGAAGATCCGCCTTCAGCTGAACGTCAGTTGAAAGGTCATATCTTGAAAATGATTTAATGTTAAAACCTTATGCAGTATGTTAGTATGTTAAATTCTTAGTTATGGTCATTAAAGCCAGACAGTGAGATGGGAAAATGCTAAAAAAAATCCTTTAAAATTAGTATTCCAATAGTTAACAGTTGTTCTGTTTATTTATTCATAATGCAATGTGTCTCAATACAAGGTGCTTTTAAAGCTAATGAAAATGTATATAATCATGAAACTTTTTTGTTTCTTTTTCTTTTTCCAGTTTCTGTAATATGTATAAGGTTGAACATATCAATTAGATTTTGTTCACAAACCTTGTTATATTCTGATGTCAGATTACCTAATTTGTTCATTATTGAATGTGTTTAGGTAATTCTTGTGTGGTTAATCATTTAAAATCTGATTTATCTCTATCTGGTCTTTAGCTTAATTAGTATGTGGGCTCTTTGCAGACCAATCAGCAATAAAAAAAAATGAAAAATTTGCTTTATAGGAATAAGCAAAAGGATTGTACAATCAGCATGAAATGAAAGTTCCGGGTTTAATATGAGTTAAGCTCTGTTGAGAGCTTCATGCCATCGTGCTGTCAGTTACCACACACAATAATGTAGACTTGTGCCTCAATTTGACAACGCAAACAAAAACCTGTGCACAGTAAACTTTCAAAAGAAATCTTTGGGGAAAAAATAAAATAACTCTTGTTTGCAAACATGCAAGAGTGTAGTCAGCCTAGTACAGAACAAACACGTGTCATATTCCACTTTTCACATTGGCAAAGATGATGAAAGCAACAAACATGAGATTGAGGTGTGATAAGTCTAATAAAAACTTTGGCTTTGACTTTGGCTTCAAAGTGTAGGTGCTGTGCTTTATAGATCTGCTCTTAGAACTTGTTCAACAACACAAGTAGAAAAGCATCATCAAAGTCGGGTGAGAGGCACCTTACCGATGTGAGCTAATCAAGCAGTACTGGACCTCTGAGACGCCTCTACAACGGCCAGTGGAACGACATGACAGATGCAAAGACAAAAAGGTGCTGTGATGAGATGTGATGGAGGTAATTTTACATGGCAAGTCTTGAATTAACAGTGAATTAACGTTACTGTTTGATTAACGTTATTCAAACTTTTTAATTCTGTAACTTTTAAATTAACAACTTAAGAAAAATGTTTTTAATATATATATATATAATATGTAATGTTTAAAAAATGTCTTTGATATTTTTGAGAGAATTTCTAGAGAACGTTAGCCAGTGTTTTGGGAACGTTCCCTGTTAGCTGGGCCATTTGGAAGCTATTGTGGTTGTATTGGCTGAAGGGTTTGAAATAACCTAGATCTGCCTTGCACCCTGCATGAATTGAGAAATAAACAGAAATATTTATTAAATTATTAAATTGGTATTTAGTTATTAAATAGAGTTATTAAATAGATCTAAGAGCATATTTTCATGCTTCAGGAGGTTCTGTGGAAGAACGCTTAAGGGATTAAACAAATAAGTTGCTCAAAAAGAGCTTTTCAATTATTATCGAATGCTTTGGCTGAAACTGTGCATGCCGCAGTTAGCTGAGCTGAGTTACTTTGAGTATCAAAAGAGCAATCATGCTTGTTGGCACCAGCTGCTAATTTCATAATAGATTTGCTTTTGGAGACAAACTACCAATATATTATTGTTTCAGCGCTAAGTGTGGCAAGTACACATTTAATGAGTTACTGTGCAACAGCCAAAAAAATCGGAGATTTATCTTTTAAACCTTGAGTATTTTTTGTGTTTATGCTGCTTAATGGATTTTTGTCCACTGTTATTTCAGGCTATACAGTATGTCTTATGATCATTGTCAGAATTACGTTGTCCTTAAGTTACAATAATAATAAAAGGCAGTTTAATTTATAGAGTTTTCAGTGGTGTCTTCAATTCATCAATTAACAAAAGATTTTATGAAGCAATAGTCTTGAATTCAGTTACAGTATGTTAAAAGTATGCTTCTAGAAATCATTATATGTACTGAAATGTGCTGGTAGATGAAAGGCATGTTCACACGTTGCAATGTTCCTTCAAGAATTTGTAGGGAATTTTCAAGGTAGACGTGATTCTTTGACGGGAGGTATTCTGGTCTCTTCATCTGTCCATCACAGGCCACTCAAAGTCATGAGCTCAGAACGTCTCTCCAGCTGTGGGGAGAGATGTTTCTGTCTTCTCAAGATGAAAGAACTGAAGAAACTGAAGGGGTGAAGCCATTGATATGCTTCGTGAAACTTCAGTGGACCAAGAAGGCGGTCAGTGTTCTGCGATGATGGTCCACAACACACGACTGCAAGATGTGTCTGATGATACAGAGAACAAAACTGATGATACTCGCTTTTATTTGTGTAGTGCTTTTTTATAACACACATTGTTTCAAAGCAGCTTTAGTTGTGTTGTACGTGTCCCCATTGAGCAGTTACAAGTTTATTGGGTGGTTTAAAGTGTATGTGTTTTGGGCCCCCATGAGCAAGCCAAAGGCAAAACTTCCCAAGATGACAGTAGTGGAGAAAATAACCTTGAGAGAATACAGGCTCTGCTAGGGGGGGTAGATTTCCTCTGGCTATAACAGCTAAATATAACAGTTATATTAGCCAGTTGTTATATAAAAATAACAACTGGCTATAACAGCTGTAATAGCAATTGCGTTGGATGTTCATTTAAGATATGTTTGATTAACTGAATAGATTTTTCGCTGTCAATGTTTAGAGCAAAATGGCATAAATTAAGCACTAAGATTAGTAAACAAAGTGTCTTTGAAGTGCCCTGAATTGGCTGCTGCGCTGTATGTGGTGTTCCTGTTGCTCAGTTGGTAGAGCATTGCCTTAGCAGCGCAAAGGTTGTGTGTTCGATTCCCGGGGGAGCACATGTACTGACAAAATGTATAACTTGAATGTTCTTTGGAAAGTCGCTTTGGATAAACGCGCCTGGTAAATGTACTTGTAGTTTACCTGCTGTATGGTTAGTATTGATCATATTTGCCACATACAGTATTATTGCTAGCTGAAACAGAGCAGAATGAATGCCTTAGGTACTATAGAAAGGCAATGAAGACTCTGTGAACTCTCTGACATGTTTATTATGAGGGTCAGTGCCATCCAGAGCAGCAAAGATAAGCCCATAGTGGGAGTGAATTAAGAAGTAAGTTTGACTTGCTTTCTAACCTTTCTCCGGGGAGGAGCACCTTCAGGGGTGTGCAGTCTGTGCCAGGCAAACATCAGAGAATGTCAACCTTAATTGCCTCCCAGATTCACCTCAGCCTCTATTCAACTCACCGGCCAGTGAGGAGATGTTGCAGGTTAGCCAGAAATAGCATAGCTGCCTCCTGTCTCCTTTTGGCAATTTAAAAGGAAACAATAGCATGAGGTGACTGATTTTGAGGCAGAATCTCCACAACATTAATGCTTAACAAATTTCACCATAGTTTGGGGTAAAACACAAATTCCAGTATAGTTTGTGCTACGCTAACAATGCCATAGGCTGTTTACTGACTTTTGAAATAGATATGTTTATGAGTTATTGCACCAATACAAGTTAGAGAAATTGTGTTTCTGAAATCTCTCTATTTGAGTTTAGGGGCGTTTTCTGTGGATTTACAGGTAGATTATTGATGCTGTATAAAGACTTTCCAAGCCATCACAGGTTATACACCCAGATTGTACACACACAGCATTTGACTTCCTGTACTGATGATCATAAATAATGCCCTTTACATTGTGTTGCCTATTGTCTGTCAGTCTAATTTAATTCCCCATTAAAATGAATGACAGTGGGCATTGAATGAATCAGCTCAGATTCAGCCTCTCTTTACCTCATCACACTGTTTGCCAGCAGACCCATTAAATCTGTCAAACTCCTGGCCTCATTCGACCAAACTGTTCCATGACACTTATGAATTTAATGAACACTCTGCCTGTATGCGATAAAGGGGGTTGTTCAGCAAGGACAGTGTCAGATATGAGGACATAATGTTCTCCTTTATTTCAATGAAATGGACCCATTAGAAATTATACAGGGATGAGTTGAAGTATTGTAACAAGATCGGGTTCCCGGCTAACAGGAAAGGTTCTCGAAAAGTTATCTCAAAGTTATCAAAAACATTCTTGC
>JAZGTJ010014290.1:0-14255 GCA_036877575.1 Botia almorhae
ATCCGTGTGTCGGCCGTCAACACCATCGGACAGGGTCCACCCAGTAACAAGGTGGAAGCTAGAACTGGAGAGCAGGCCCCCGCCAGTCCACCTCGGAACATTCAGGCCCGTATCATATCACAGAATGCAGTGATGGTGCGCTGGGACGAGCCCGAGGAACCCAACGGTTTGATTAAAGGTTATCGGGTGTATTACACAATGGATCCTTCACAGCCAATGAGCAACTGGCAGATCCATAATGTCCAGGACAGCGTGATAACAACCATCAACAGCTTGGTGCCTTCAGAGACATACACCATACGAGTACTGGCGTTTACATCAGTGGGTGACGGGCCTTTTTCAGACCCCGTTCACATCAAAGTTAGGCCTGGAGGTGAGGGCTGGATCTGAACTTACACAATGAGACACTTGACATCAGTACCAGTACAACATTTCTGCCTGATTCCTGTATACTCAGTTCTCATGTGGATCATTAGAGGAGGTTTCTGATGCGTCTGTCATCTCTGTTTCAGTTCCCGGGCAGCCAGGAAAGTTCCAGGTGGTCAAAGTGACAGACACAAGTGTTGAGTTGACCTGGGAACCTGCATACTCCAAAGAGCCTGTGAAGAGCTATGAGCTCATCTACAAAGCTCCAGAACTCGGCATCCAGGTGAAAAACCCTTTTCTATAATGATGCTAGAATTACAGATATATAGAGTGACAGCTGACAGCCTGTAGCCCACGTGAGTGGATCTTGAAGTTATTTTAGTTCTCCGGGTAACACTAGCAATGACATATGTCACATATGGAAATGACATATCCGTAGCTGTGTTTCTACTGAAACTTCTGAAGCATTTGCCACTCTACTTGATTTTTACTTCAATGCGGTAAGATGAGGAAAGCCCGAGCTTTTTTTTTTTTTTTTTTTAGTTTTACAGAAGAGTGAGTTGTTGAGAAATTTTAAAAAGAATGTACAGTATTTCCAGCCCTTGCCAATCTCCATATCTGGACTTATCAGTAGCTAGAACAACTATAGTTAGTTAAGGTTAATTTTGTTAACATGCATTACTATTACTACTACAGTACCGCTCGTGTACAGTGTCTTAACACTTGGAAATGCTTTAGTCTAGTAGCTGTGATGATATCATGAATCTGGGGTTATTCTGTACTGATGATGTCCAAACATCCACACAATAACTGGCCTGGGACTTTAATTAACCTCAAATGTTATTATGTATAAAGTTTTGTTTAATGCATTTGGTTGAATAATTTTTCAATCTGACCAACAAACAGGAGCAGAGAAATTTTGAACCCAGAACGTCATGCCTGGTGGAGGGTTTGCAGGCGAACACTGAGTACACCTTCTCTCTGGCTGCCATTTCCGACAAAGGCATTGGAGCGTTCACCAATGAGATCAGCCAGCGAACCACACAAGCGAGTATGTCACAGATGTTCTGTTTGAGAGCCCCAGTCAACCAGCATAATCCAACAGCGCTGTACCAACCCTTCGCACCAGACCCCCTCTGGATCTCCTTCCATGGGGAGAAGAAGATCAGAAAGCAGTAGAACTGGAGTTCAGGGCTGGTGCTGGAGATCTGGACTGTGTTTCTGGATTATTCTTGTTGATGAGGAGAACAGTGATAAATCTGTCATTTCTCTGTTTAGACTCTTGGACAGGAAGTGAAAGAGAAAATTCAAAACACGAACAGTGCACTAGTTTTTTCTCAGTTCGGGGGGATTCACTAAGAGTGGATTGCTGTTTTTTTTTTAAGCTAAGACTGTAGTGAACAGAAACACAGGTGTGTGTGCAGCTGTATGGAGGTGTGGTTAACATTAATCCAGAAACTTTTCATTAAAACAATTGTCTGTTTACCACCTGATTTTGACACACTATAAAGAATATGTGTGCTGTTGTGAAATCTACCCAGCAAAGCACCAGATCAGCAGCTCTTGTGAATTCTCCCAGTGTGTTCCGTCATGTATGTCTGTGTGTGTGTGTGTGTGTGTGTGTTGATGTTCATATTGGAAGTGTTGTGTTTTATGAAACTCTTGATTAACAGTGTAAAAGCTCATTTTCCAGCCAGTAAAGGGTAGGTGTGGATGAGCCTCAGAAACCCAGCAGCTGCCCTCACCGTAAGACAAGATCTTCTCTCACTTTCTCTGTTTCATGCAGTAGGTTTGTGAAGAACTTCATATCCAACATGACATAAACGACTGGTTTGTCATTCTTCTGGTTTTTGATGCTGTTGTCTGGATTGAGTGAAGTTGCATGAACAGTTTGCTATATTGACTTTGTTGTTAGTTCAGTTATTGTTGATGGTTTAGCATTGTTTGCTAGGTTTTTGATACTTTTTTTTTTACAATTTTCCGTAACATTTTGGATGCTTTTTATTTTATTAACACTTATCATTTGTAATAATTAAAAAATATTTTTAATTTTTAAGTTTGTGTGAGTGTGTGTGTCATGGAAAGACAGTCTGTGCTCATGTGCTGTATGAGAAAGCAGGTATGTATCTGTGACACAGTTTACTAATTTCTCATATTTGTTCTCATTAAAGTTACAGATTCAGTTTAGTTTTCTGATGTCATGTATAATCTAGAGGGTCTGTATAAATACATTTGTTCATTGTTCAGTCTGGATGTTATAGTGATTCGAGAGCTGCACTGAAAGCATGACAGATATTTCACTTATATACACATTTTTTTTGTTTGGCTGTTCACCTTATATTTAAAAATGTGACCCAAACCACATTCAAGTTTAAACTGAATCGCATGTGCCCATTAACAACGCAGCACAGTGTCATACTAAGTAAACAATAAGGGTTAAAATGTTAAAGGGAACAAATGATCAATTGGACAAGGATCAGGAGAAAAAGCAAAACAGTTAACGATGGCACTTTGTGCCACAATCGCTGTTTCTATACAGAGAAGCTTGTGGATGCAGATACGGAGGAGTGCCAACGCGGTAGTACGCATCAGCGCAGATTTGTGACGCATGTCAATCTAGAATGACGTAAATGTCGCATGAATTCCAATGTGACTGTTAAGACAGACGTCACGTTGTGAAACGTCAGACCTGTATCTGATTTAGAACCAGATATGTAAATGGCTAATATCAGAATCATAAGATCAAATTCCATGTGATTTATGCTTTTCACACTGTCATGTAAAAACACAGATCTGAGTCAAAAATAAGCAAAAACAATTTTGATGGCGGTGTGAACACAGTCAGAAAAGTCAGAGGCCTTTATATTGTCATTCAAACATATATAGCAGGTGCAGTACATAGTGGAATGAAACAACATTCCTCCAGAACCTTGGTGCCACATCAGACCAATATACATATTTACAGAGTGTGGATACATGGTTGTAAACATTTGGCTATGTTAGCAGAAGTCCACCTGCCCGCTGGAAACTGACAGTAAACCAAGTTTATATTCTGTTAAATGTTGGTTTATATTGGACAAATCATGTCTCCTGATTATCAGCTGTGTGAGGGTTTGTAAAGTAAAGTAAAACTACTACAAACTAACCAGTGAACAATGAATGTGGGAAGTACCCGTAGCACATGGGTTACATTACACGAGAGCTTATTAAGAGCAGAACACAGTACACACAGATTCTGTAACTGTTGATTGGGTCAGTATCTCTCAGCCAGGGGACACGGTCCCAACAGAGGCCTCAAAATGAGTATTATTTAAAATAAGACAAAACAAGAATTAAAATAAGTTACAACTAAAAATCAAGAAATTTCTTGCAAACTCTAGAAAATTGTATTAGTTAGAAATTGTGAGTGGGGGGGGGGTACTTCAAGTGTTGTTGTGGACAATGGTGGGCCTTGAAGGCAGAAAGGTTGAGAAGCACCATGTTAGACGACTGACTGAATGTGTATGTTTGTGTTTGTTTAGAAAAAAGATCTGCAGCCCGAGGCGCTGTACTCCCTCAGTGTAGCGGTGTACACTATTAAAGGTGATGGGGTGGAAGAAAAGCAGAGTGGCTTGGACCCCCACAGCTTGTGAGTCTTCTGAACAAGACTTTAAGAGTTAGTGATAGTGGAAAACTAATAACAAGCACAACTTCTGGTGTTAAATTGCACCAGTTTTTTTGAAAACATTATTACAAAAAAATTATAAAATGCACTAGCAAGTGCAAAAACATTTCGCCTTGTTGGTTTGCTTATTGGGAGACTTCTAACATTTAGCTTGGCTTAGGGTTTTGTAAATTGTTAATATTGCTTTTAATATAATGAGATAACTAGTCTTAAAGTCTCTTCTATTTCACTGTTTTTTTCATTTTTTTTTCATTATGCAATGTTCAGATATTTTATGGTATTATTGCAAATTCTTTATACTCCTATTTTACTCCTTTATACTCCTTATATTAAATACTCCTATTCTATAGAATTGTATCTTCTTCAGGGCTCTAAACTAACATTTGAGAGGGGTGACATTGGTGCTATAATTTGGTAACAGCAGAGTCATAGGAAGGAGCAAGAAAAAAGAAACACTGAAATTACATTCAAACATATTTAATGCATTATTAAATTCATTACAAATGAATACTGACAATTTCCTGTTTATATATAACAAACAAAATCTTGTTTTTAAATCTTTACCATACTGTTATCATCTTTGCCTTATTGTGAACAAAATATTGCTCCCATGGCAACAGTTTTGTTAATAATTTTATTAATAGTTTAAAATGTTGCAAAAAACATGCATTTAATTAAAAAGAACTTATTAAATTAGTTTAGCATATTATATGATTTAACTAAATGTGAATTTAAAAATTTAAATGAATTTAAAATTTAAATGTGAATTTAACTATAAACAACATTTTTATTGTGTCTCTGTCAATCATATCTTGGGGGCCGAAGCAAGATATCCTTCGCAATGACTAAATTAAACGCATGTGATGCCATTTGTGTAAACATCAAAAGTATCTCTTTTGGCAATATGATGAGTGTTAACTTGTTAACTCTAATACTGTTAAACTCAATACTACTCAGTGCACCTTACACACTTGCACATTACTGCTGTCACATGCAAAGGACCTGATACAATGAGGGAGTGACTGTGGTCGCACACCAGACAAGAAGCTTTAAAAATCTTTCAAATGAAACACATTGTTTTCTATGGGTGTAGACACAACGTTGTTACTGTTCAGCGGCAGACAGCGGTGCTCAGCTCTGACTCTGGATGATGCTCAAAATGCCACACCACAGAGCGCCACTCACATAGTTTTGTGAGTTGTCCTAGGCGCAGATTTGGTGTGCAATGGCTTTGACTGTGGTGCTATAGTTGCACCTCATCATATCCAAAAATTTGTGCATGTTAAAATATGAAAATATATTGGTCAATTTTGTAGTTACACTGGTGTGATCCCTAAAAAATTAAATTGCATCAGCAAGAAAAAAGGCCACAAAATGTGACCTTTTGATCTGTAGCCCTCTTCTTTCTAAGGGCCATTTCCATGTAAGCTGGAATGGTGTATCTTGCTTAATATGATATCTGCCATCTGTCATGTTAAATGACTAAATGTCACATAGTCTCAAAAGTACATACTGGTTTAGTAGACAGTCTGAATACACTATCCTCTCATAGACCACTGAGAGAGACCACTCATTACATCTTGTGTGTAATTCTTCACACACAAAAACTGGTATTTCTGATGCACAGCCATTTATGCAAATGGTTCAAATGTGTTGTAGTTTTCATCAGTTCAGTCAACTCTATTTTAATAAACCAACTACAGTCATAGTATCCCTAATTTTACTTGCATACATATTATAATGAACAATAAAATTAGCAATAATACCATGTATTCTGTATTCTATGTTTTATATATATTTCATGATATTTAATAAACAGATCTAGTTCCAGACATGTAAACTAAAATTTACATATGTTCTTTGTGTAAATAAACATTAGCTGGTGATAAGGTGTTTCACAAAGTACTTCTACTGTACAATATTTGGCTGTAAAATGCTGTACTGACTATTCAGTATCTGCCTCACATACACTCTAAATCTGTCCAGATCAAAGCTGCAGAGTAAGAATACAGTGTGAGCGCCCTGCGTCCTGGAGCCAGTTGTTGCGAAGAGGCTCAAAAGGACCTGACGGTACCCAAGGTCCCTCCTAAAGGGTTCCTGGAGCTGTCCAAGCATGTCAATGCTACCTGCTGCTCACTGCAGTTTACCTGACGTTACTGGCTGATTCATCCAGATAGATCTTCTATGGGCTGAACCCTGACCTGGCATACACTGTGAGAATGTGTGCTCACAACAACGCCTGGTCCGGGCCCTACAGCCCACAGGTGCTGTACATCTTTTGACACAGATACTGCCCTCACTTCCTGTCTGGATGAGAAACAAACAAACCCTCAAAGCCTCCATCAATCCCACCTCCACCCTCAGATAACCCTTTCCAACAAAGCAGTGGAGAATGTCACAAAGGTAATGCACTTGGAGTCGTGTGGAGGTCAGACGATGTTAAATGTAAGCGTTCAGTTCTCAGTTACAGTCGACTCAAGCGAGGTGTGATCCTGTTCAAGGTCAGGACGTCCATTTTCCTGTATTCGTTTAATTTTAATTCCTCACTGTCGCTCATGTCTTTGTTTCCCCAATTCAACACTTTCCAGTCCAGTTTGTGGTGTGGCACAGTTACCGAAATCCATTTTTGTTTGTGTGTTGTTAAAAGTTCACCTGCTGTTAATGACTTCCTTCCTTCAAACTAACATCAAAAGCAGCTGAATCTATGCAGCTCTCTGGATCATAAGGCCGTCCGGCTGCTACCTGCACAGGGCATGTCACACCTGGACCTGACCACGTGTCCTGTCTCACCTATTTCTATGTGTCTGTGTGTTTCTTAAATACTTGAGCCTTATTCATTGTATGTTTTTTTGTGTGTGTTTTAAAAAGATGTGCCGAGGAATTTCTCTGTGAATTTGGCAACTAAGACAAGTGTGTTGTTGACATGGGAGTTTCCAGAGAGCAGCGCCCCCTATCACTTTACAGTGAGTCTTACAGTCAACTCACTACAAGCTTTTATTTACATTTGTGGATGCCTTGAGGTTAACAGCACAAAATAGAATGTACTTATATTAATTTATATAACCCTTTTTAATCATATAAAACTGCTTTATTGATGCCTATTGATTGATGGTATTTTCTTTAAGTTTTATTGCATGCCTAGTCACAGCAGTGTGATATTATAGCTGCGAATAGTAACATTATGCTTCTGTCGCCATCTCTGTTTGTATCATTTCTGACATTAGTCAGACCCAACAATTTTAAATCAATATAAAATTATAAATCATTATTATGAGCTCTTTGTTTTTAACCAAAATTATAGTTTGCAGCTTTACCGTGCCATAGGAGAAATTACCCTCCCGGTTGAGCCTGCTTTAATTAACTGACTAAATGTCACATAGTCTCAGAAGTACATACTGTTTTAGTAGACAGTCTGAATACATTACCCTTTCATAAAACCCTGAGAGAGGTGTGAGTCTTCACACACAATGACAGGTATTTCTAATGCATTTCATCCGTACAGTCCACTTTATATTCATAAACGAATTACAATCTTAGTTAGGGTCAGTTTTACTAATGTACATTTTATAATGAACACTAAAATGTGCAATATACCATGTATTCTGTATTCTGCGTGCCATTCATACTTTATAATTTTCCTGTTTTCTGTGTTCTTATTTTCATTGAATGTAAGGCTGCTTTGAAACAATGTAACATTGTAAGAATTTATATAAATTAAATTTGATATTGAATTTCTATTGAAGGATATATATCTTAGTTAGTTAACATTTCTTAGTCCTTGAGAAAAGCAGATGAATATGTTTTTTTCACACATATTGAGTGGGGCAGATCAGATTCAGAAGAGTGTGATGGATAGTATGTGAGTGTTTTATTGGTTGATTCTTTACTGAAATGCTCAGGTCCTGAATACAGTAAAGCAGGTAAATACAGTAAATACAGTAAAGCAGGCCTTTGTATAGCTCACTTCAGTTAACAGGAAAAGCTCCCAGAACGTTGGCTAACATACACTCAAAGTTATCAAAAAGTTATTGCAATAATGTTAGTAGAGTATTTAATGTTTTATATTGTATATTTCAAAAACATTAACATTTTAAGTAGTTAGCGGAACGTTTTAAAAAATGTTAAACCGCTTGAATAATGTTTTTATAACTGGATTTTTTTAACATTTTCGCAAAACATTTTTTAAGTTTTTGTAACAATGGAAGAAATTAGGAAAACATTTCTTACAAAGGAAATTGTTAGCTGAGCCTCTAGCTGAGTGGACTGGCAGGAAACAGCAGTGTTTTTTAGAAAGGCTTGTTGAATGTAGTGCTGACATCCTCAGGTGGAGTATAACCGTCAGAAGATGGAGGTGGATGCTCGTCTGAGGAAAGCTGTGATTCCGAACCTGCAGCCAGACACCAGTTATGACTTTAAGATCACCAGCCCAGAGGGGAACATGGGAGGTCTGCGACATCGTGTACATGCTAAAACATCTCCCCCAATCCTGATCCGCCGGCCGGAGGTGGACCACACACGAGAGACAGAGGCCACCATTACTATTATACTGCCGTCCCTGGACACCAGGAGCAACGTGAGGTATGAGCAGCATGCTGGATGCACACACATGCATTCACAGACAGCTCTCATTAAATTCAGTGATACAAACATGCATGATATGAATCATGCCTGCACATGCATACAAGCAGGATTTGCTCCGTTACTGCACTTTTAATCATTCTAAACTGCAGTCTATTTGTATTTCTGACTGCAGACATCTACAGAGTTCAGGAAGAAAATCATATTAGCCTCTCAATGCAACTTTGCAGTAACTGCAAACTGCATGCAGTGCTCTCCATGCATCTACACATGTTGTCCAGAGCCCTGAGACAAACTGCATGCAGCATGAATCTTTAATGAGCAAAACCTCTGCAACTTCTGAACTGCTAAACTGACTGAAGCTTTAGTGAAGCTGAACATCACAGATGAGAAGAAACCTGGTCTGATTCAGAACCAAAAATGTCTGAATTCAGAACTGACTGTATTGCGTCCGCACAGTACTGAAATACTTAAACCGTGTTTCACTGCAGTACTAAACCTACAACAAAACTACAGCAGTCTGAACTGAATGTGATGGAAGAATCTTATTAACAATCTTATTTACGCACAAATAAGCCTATAATTCAGCCTCCTCATAATCTAACAGCAAAGAAAGCAAAACTCACTGACTCACCAGCTGCATTGTGATCAAACGTCCTCACTGCTCTTCTGCGTCTGTACCTGTAGGAATATCTATGTGGTAGTGGTTCCTCTGAAGAGAGCCAGAGGGGTCATACGTCACTTAAAGAGTCCAGACGAGATGGACCTGGAAGAGGTATGAGCTTAAGAGAGACTGCAAACAGGAAATGACACCACTCATTATTTATTATTACCATATTACTCTGTGTTATAACTGTGTTATAGATTACAGACTCTATAATACTCTGTATTCCTGACATAAAATATTGTGTTCTGTTTCTACTGAAAGTTAAACTTCTTTTTTGTGTGAATTAACATGCATCCAAGATGAAACCAGTATTAAAACACAACTGCTCTTGTGTCTGTGGGGCGAGAGTTGACCTTAAGCTGTAGTTATAGCTGTAGTGTTCAGTGGCGGTCAGTTTGAGCACTTGCTGTGGGTTAAAACAGGACAAGCACATAGCAATACCCTGGCAGCCATGCAAATGTTGTGCAGGCAACCACTGCCCAAACAGCGGCACTTTATCTATAGATAATGAATTAGAAGTGTGGTAGACTTTTTCCTCTAATGAGCCTCTAATTCCTCCAATCGTTTCTTTAATTTACTAACTAGATTTAGACATATATGTTCAATGGTGTTATAAACCATGTTGTAAACTGTGCTCATTGAAACGTGTTTTATGTGACACAGCTGTTGAAGGACATCAGTCACAAACAGAGAGACCCACGGCAGCGACAGGTGGACCTGCGGAGAGCTTACATCACCGCTCGTTTCACACCCGCCACCCTGCCTGCGTTCTTCACCCTGGGCGACCAGCTGGACTATGGGGGCTTTGAGAACCGAGCCTTAGAAGCGGGTCAGGAGTATGTCTTCTTCATTCTGGCTGAAATGAACTCCACCACCGGGGTAAGATGTGCCAAGTTAAGGCAAACGTGTGTTACAAGTGTGAGTGTGTGTGTGTGATTAGATGTAACGCTGCTTTGTTTGTGTGTTCAGAAGATGTTTGTGGCTAGCCCTTACACTGACCCTGTCCTTGCACCTGACTCGGACCCTCAGCCTCTGGATGCGGGTGATGGTCTCATCTGGGTGGTGGGACCTGTTCTTGCTGTGGTTTTCATTATCTGCATCGTCATTGCCATCCTGCTCTACAAGAAGTGAGTTTGAACTGCACACATATAATTTTATATGTGCTACATAAACAAGAAAAACTTTATTCTCTGTGGCCGAACGAATATTATTAGAACGTAATGTGTGTAGCATGAACGTTATCTCATGTATCATGTATTTCACATTTTTATGTTTATTTTATTTCACTGATGAATGTGTAGTTCCTAATACATTCCTGTTTTATGTACAGTATGTCATAGAGTAGATGTTGGATGTTTTTCAAATATAATCCTAGTTTCATCTGGAGGAGCGTGTCAAAATTAACCCACTGGATGTACCACAGTACTGTATGACATATCTCATAGAGGTGAAGACAGATGATGTGAACTGAGCAAGAGATTTTTAAAAATGGCTTACCTCAAGAGCACCAGTATGATCAAGACTGCAGTGGGAAATTAAATATGCAGGAAGAAGCAATTTCAGAACAGGAAGTTAATAGTCTAAAGCTGAACCAGCTGAACTGTACATTCAAGAGTCAAATCTGTGATCTAGAGTCAATCTGCTCCACTGTCATTTAAAGACATCACAGATATCGCATAATTCCAGTAAATATGTAGTGAGTCAACGTTTATTCTCAATGCAGGAATATTAACATTTTGGTTAAAATAAGCTTCAGGTCAGTTCTGAGCATCAGGTGGTTCTGAGCATCAGGTGGTTCGGAGCGTCGGGTTGGTTCGGAGCGTCGGGTTGGTTCGGAGCATGAGGTTTGTTCTAAGTGTCGGGTCGTTTCTGCATGTTGGTTTGGTTCTGAGCATGAGGTTGGTTCCAAGGGTCGGGTCGGTTCTAAGCGTCAAGTGGTTTCTGTGTTTTCTAAATTGCTGACGTGACCTTGGTGCCGCAGGTCTGTGTGCGAAATGCATCAGCACTTCGCCTGATAAATCCATCCTTAGGTCTGATCCATCTGACCCATTTCTTTTTAGTCCGGAACAATCTAGTCCCCTGAGGGCCTTAACTAAACGTTCCCCAGTGAAGAGCCCATCTGCAGTATAGTGTCATGTAACTGCTGCATATAAATGCACAATATTGATCTCTCTCCCTCTCTCTCTCTCTCTGTGCTGGTGCTGAATCCAGTAAACCAGACAGGTCAGTAAGATCCAAACCTTCATCACAGTTAAATAAACTAAAAAATTTAACAGAACACAAAATGTTGTTGGGTTCATTATTATAAATAATTGTAACTATTGGATCATGTTGTTGCCAACGTCAGTAAAAATCTTAGAGTCACGTTACAGTGATTTTACCCCGGTAAAGGGGGTTTATTTGTGTGTGTCTTTTCACTCATTAGTAAACGCAAGGACTCAGAGCCGGGCACCAAGTGTTTGCTGAATAACGCAGAGATGATGGCCCACCACCCCACTGACCCTGTGGAGATGAGACGCATCAACTTCCAAACACCAGGCATTGCAAACACACACACACACACACACGTATGTGCAGAGCTCATCTTAGACCGCAGAGGTCAAACAAACACACTGGAGCACAAATATCCTTATGACAGACAGACAGACAGACAGACAGGTGGAGATATATATATATATATATATATAGATAGATAGATAGATAGATAGATAGATAGATAGATAGATAGATAGATAGATAGATTTATATCATGAGTGAATTAAAGAGAGACAAATGTACAGTGATCCAGGTGTGTGTAGTTCTGGACATACACTAATTCACACACACACACACACACACACACAGTCTCTGGCTCTGTACAACAAACTATTAAGCTGCCTTTTCTGTCTATACAGGTGATTCCCTTGTAAGGCAGCATCCTAACTATAATAAAATCTCACTGAGCGATATGAGACATACACAAATATCACTGTTACACAGTCTGATTTGCTTTGGCATTGATAAGCTAATGACACACAATACACTCAAATAACAGAATGACACACAGAAATACTGGATAAACGTCCTATTTGTCAGTTCGATTCATTAGTTCGATTTCTTGTGGTAATGCATTCTGGGATTGTCTCCTCCATGTGGTTAACCAAAAGACCTCCTGTACACACACCTGCTCATCTCATGCACTGATGATGATTTTAGTAACATCTCCATGATGACCCGCAGGTATGATCAGTCACCCCCCCATCACCGTCGTAGATCTGCCTGAACACATGGAGCATCTGAAGGCCAACGACAGCCTGCATCTGTCGCAGGAGTATGAGGTGAGCGATGACTTCACTAACTGTCCATCACATGCTACACTGTACAAACATAAAACCCACCTGACCGAGATCAGCCACCAAACACCAGCTATACTAAAGATAGATCGAAAGAGAGACAAATACGTGGACAGAGAGAAAAACAGAGAGATGTTTCTAGCAGTCCCAAAGACTTTGATTAGCTGGCTAGCTGCAGGTCTGTGAGCACAACACACAGATACACACTTCCTCCCTCTCTCTCTCTCTCTTTCTCTCTCCCTCACAGTCAATTGACCCTGGGCAGCAGTTCACTTGGGAACATTCAAACCTTGAGGTGAACAAGCCTAAAAACCGCTACGCCAATGTGATTGCATATGACCACATGCGTGTCATCCTTGCACCGATAGATGGTGAGACCAATCACCAATCACATTTTAAAGACCTTCTAAAATCCCACTTGACATTTTGTGGGTTTTATTTCATTTCTGTTCAGTTTATATCTTACTGTTCATATTCCAGCCAGTTTTTTTCATATGAATAAATGTTTGCCTGTGATATTTGATTATTTCTCTTCCCAAGGCGTTTTGGGTAGTGACTATATCAATGCAAACTACATTGATGGCTACAGGAAGCAGAATGCTTATATCGCCACCCAGGGGCCCCTGCCGGAGACGTTCTGTGATTTCTGGAGGATGGTGTGGGAACAGAGAGCTGCATCTATAGTGATGATGACCAAACTGGAGGAGAAGTCACGGGTGAGAGACAAGCTCAGATGATACAGACATCTCTCTTCTCTAGTGATCTGCTCAGTATTGAGTTTTCTGTCTCTCCTCCAGGTTAAGTGTGACCAGTACTGGCCCAGTCGCGGGACTGACACATACGGGGCGATTCAGGTCACTCTACTGGATACGATGGAACTGGCCACATTCTGTGTCCGAACCGTCTCGCTACATAAGGTATGTGTGCTTGCTTTCTTTCTTCTCATGTTTAGTGCCCCCTGAATACTGTCACAACAGGAAGTTTGTGTGTCACTGTACAGTGTGTGTGATTCAGACAAACTCTTCCTGTCTGTATCTGTTGGTTGATGATCGTTCTTCCTGTCCAGTGAGTGTGTGTGAAGCTCAGAGCTCATAGATACAGTCACAGGGTAGAGTCTCTGTCTCAAAGACCAGAATAATAACACCAGTTTTACCATCATTAGCCATGTTTCCTGTCTGCTGTTTTAAAGTTCATTAAAAACTCACTAATTGACATGAGATGATGACACACACTGTGCCGACACAAACTGGATTTTTATCTGATTTTCCTGTACTGTGCTAACAGCAAGTGACACAGTTCAGTATGTTGTCACTGTTTTCTTTGGTGTGAGTGACTGTAAATAAGGGTTGGTTAGTTAGTTAGTGTTTGCTGACAGCACCTTCTGCTGTACTAGTAAGAATTGTGATTTTAGGGGTAAATCTACTTTTAAATGATTCCTGCTTCATTGCAGTTTGGTGGTATATTTTTGTCTGTTTGTGTGAGACAGTGGCATCTGGTAACTGTGTTCTGGATGTTTATGTCAGAGTGGCTGTAATGAGAGGAGGGAAGTCAGACAGTTTCAGTTCACTGCTTGGCCCGATCATGGTGTGCCAGAATATCCCACTCCGTTCCTGGCCTTCCTGCGTCGAGTGAAAGCATGTAACCCACC
>JAZGTJ010014291.1:0-14253 GCA_036877575.1 Botia almorhae
CTCTCTCTCTCACTGTACAGGGTTCTGTCTTTACTGCAGCAGGAGGGATTACGTTTAAGTGTGCAGCAGGTTGTTGTTCAGCGTTGTTGTGAAGCTCTTCCGTTCTGGGATTCAGGGTCTATGATTTTGTCTCAGGGGCAACCTCGGGTTACCGGGCTCAATGGCGGGGCCTTCTGCCCTGCCAGCATCGCCTCACTTCTCCAGCAGCATGCTCAAGAGTGCGCTCCGTCTCTTGACCTCTCTGACTCCATCACAACCTCTGACCCCAGCTCTGAGTCTGAGGTGTCAGTGGAGGATGTATCAGCTGCATCCACCAACCTCTCCACTTCTCCACCCTCACCGTCCTCATGCCCCCCTTCTTCTTTTCTCCTCACTCCCTCAGCCCTTTCTTTCCTGAAGTCCCGGTCTCCTCTCATCGCCGCCCTGGCCTGCCTCAGTGCCAGTCGAGGAGGCGTGACCCGGGTGACCTCCTCTGGATGGTCAGGGTTACCCTCGTATTTTCGTGGGTCTGGACGTAAAGAAGCAGTTCTGGATGGAGACCAGATCTCGAGGGAAGGCGAAGCCTTGCTTAAAAACTTCCCTACTCTCAGAATGTACCTGCGGACCATGGCTGAGCCAGTTCTAGGGGTCTCCTTTGAAGCAGAGGAGGGTTTCGGGCCGGCTCTGTGTGGGAAGCCTGTGGTGGGGATGCTGTTTTCAGGTCTGCAGGGCAGCACGGGGCAAGCCATCGCTGCAGAAGCGTTTCAGCAAGCACTAAACAACAGTGATTTGAACAGAGCGTTAGACCTGCTGGAGCTGTACGGTCAATCTTGCAGCCAGGAGGGGGCGCTCAGGGACAAACTACTGGCATGTACCGCACTCCAAGGTGAGACTTACATTACCTTGGTGCCTTAAGGACAACACTTTGTTACAGCTTCTAGCTATTATATAACAAAATAAGCGTTAAACAAATCATAAAAAAAATACAATAAGACATAGAGAACTTTTAAATGTGGTGATTAATAAGTAATTGGTTATTGTTTTGGGCCTTCCACTGATTTTTTTTTATCTCCATCTGTGTCTTTGTGTACAGGCAGTAGTGGTGTGATGCAGCTGTTCCGTGTGAGGGATTGGGAGCTGCGTGGACGTGCGGTCCTGCAGGGTTTGGATCGCTGGACTTTAGAACTGTGTTTAGAGTTGCTGCAGTTCTGTCTCAGTGACCAGAACACACAGGGTCCACTCAGAGAGCAGCTTCAGCAGAGGAAGCAGGAACTGGACATGTATCAGTGGGTCAGTTTTGCCCCCTTGCTCTTGCATTAGATGCAGAATGTAAACTATAATCGGCATACTGTAGAAGTTGTAATAGTTCAGTGTCGTCATGGCAGATGCTGAGTTTGCAGCCACCGTTGCCATGGGAGACGTGGCAGGAGCTGAGGGAGGAGTCTGTAAGGAATCCTGAATCTGTGTTCAATCTGATGCTGGAGGCCAGGGTGAGTTTATACAGTAGAAGCAAAACAACAAACTATTCAGAATGAGTATGGTAATCATTCAGTGTATATATACATATATACATATACAGTTAGTTAGTTGCATAGAAACTTAAGTAGTTTAAACTAAGGCTGCATGATACTGAAGAAAAATGCAATATGCGTTAACTGACTAAATAACATAATATGCGATATTCAATGCGGTAATGCTTTGAGTTGCTAAAATTAATTGAAACTGTATCACAATATATTTAAAAACAAATAATATGACCCACACACATTTCACATTCTTTCTGGGAAAAGAAATCTAACATTTGAATTCCAGTCTCTCTGCATTGACCTAATACTTTGACTATACATGATCTTTTAAAGCATTAAAATCATTTTGTTATTGTTAACCATTGTGATGAGCATATCTGCGATATTTAAATCATTTCAGTATATCTTGCAGTCAGAGTTACACAACATAGGCTTCTCTCACAGCACTAATGTGTCTTGATTTCAGAAGTTAGGACAGTATTATAAAGAAAATATATTTGTGTGTGCAGGAGTTTGAGTTGTGTGCTCAGTGGGTGCAGCTGTACACAGTGACAGATCAGTCCCGCCTGAAGCTTCAGACCGAACACCTGCTACATCTGCTGGAACAGGGTCACACGGAAGATGCTTTCCAGGTGTGTGCGCATGTGTGAGCATTGTTAAACAGTTTGATTTGACTTGGCTCATCTTCCAACATATGATAACATGTTGATAATCATGTCATCAAACAAAGTTGATTGATCTCGTTGGAAGTGTTTAAAGTTATTTGGTTTTAGGCTATCAGTGGGTAGAACATAATCAATTGCTTTTGACTGTTTTGCTCTCCTTGACTCCGCCTCTCTTCGTATCTGTCTCCCAGCTACTGGAAGCTCTGTCTGGTTCAGTGGCTTTGGAGGTCAGTGAGCAGGCCCTGGATCGAAGGCCTGGATTGGCTGCCTGCCATTTCCTGTCTGATTACCTCACCCTGCACTTCCAGAGTCAGATGACCCCGGCGCGGAGACGTCACATCCATGCCCTGCACCTTGGCTCGAAAGTAGCTATATGTTTGACCAGACACATAAGACTCGGATTCATCTGTCACAGCGTTTATAAGATTCACAAGACATGACCTTGTGTGTGTATGTGTTGCAGGTGTTACTGACTCTGCCGGAAGCATCCCGTCAGGATTACTTTTCCCTGCTGTCTGATCCACTTCTTATGCTGGAGCAGCTGCTGATGAACCTGAAGGTGGACTGGGCCACTGTTGCCGTCAGCACTCTCCGGAACCTGCTGCCTGCTCAAGATGCCGGCATCACCAACCAACACATTGACGCGATACTGGCAGATTATGCACAGAAGGCTCTTGACTTCCCCTGTGCTCCCAGAGAGTGGTCCCGATCTGGTGAGTTTAATCCCAGGATCTAGATCGGGGTCTAGATTCTACAAGGGTTTGTTCTTCCAGAACCTACCTGTCCTTTCTTTTTGTTTCAGACTCTGTCATTAGTCTGCAAGATGCATTTCTGCAGTGTCCGGCCCAGGAGAGTTGCTCCTCCTCCCCAAGCCACACCCCTTCATCATCATCAGGTATGAGGCGCACCTTTAAGGCCTGGTCATGCCCTTTCACCCTTAGCCACCCCCTGTTTTGTATGTAACAGTGGAAAATCACAATTAGTCAATTATGCCTCTAATTGAAGCTTAACAATGACGCACTGACAATGTTTATTCTGTTGGCTAACTAATGTCATATTAGGTTATTACCTATGTCAAAATGTTTTTTTCAGGCAGCACACCCATGCACACGCCCTCCAGTGAGAGACGCCCCAGCGCCAGGAAGATCCGCCTGCTGACGACCCCCTTCACCCCTCCAGTGAAAACCCCTGACCGAAAGGACTGGATCCCAGACCACAAACAGCACATCTGTATGGTCTGCCAGAGAGAGAGATTTACCATGGTGAGAGAGACAGTCTATGAGCACGCTTATGAATATGATCTCATAAGAAAGGCTCCTGCTGGGATTGAGGATCCTTGGGATTGATCTGCTGAGAGATTAAGAGTTTTAACGAGAAAATTTCCTCATGTCAGTTTAACAGAAGGCACCACTGCAGACGCTGTGGCAGGCTGGTGTGTAATACCTGCTCGAGCCGGAAGATGGCGCTAGAAGGTTCTGAGGAGCCTGTAAGAGTTTGTGACCAGTGCTACAACTTCTTCCACCTGGAGTAAGATACATGCACACTTCATTTTATACACGCGTATCTCAGTTTCGGCTGTAATGTTCCTCACTCTGTTAATTGTTATTGTTTTATTTTGTTGTTGCAGCTCTGATGAGGAATTTGAGCAGGGAGAAGGTAAATGATCATTCCTACAGCATGTCTTCATATTGGTTGTCTTATATACTACTTGACCAAAAGTGTGTGGACATCCTCTTCAAAGTACAGAATGACTGATGCAGTTAAGGCAAATAATAAAACTGGAGAGGAATTTAAAATATTGTAAATGTTTGAGAAGTTAATTATTAAAATAAATAAAATGTTTCTTAGTAGCTGGCAGCCCTTCATCCATTGATGGAGTCTTGAATGGAGTTTTAAGTCTGCCTGAGATCCCACGGAAGCAGTACCGTCTGAGTCCAAACCAGGAGGAGAACCAGCAGCTGAAGAGCGAGTTCTATTACGAACAGGTTTGGTTCTCATCGTTCACACTAGTGGTTCTGTATTAATAGTAGAGTAGTACTGCCTTGTAATCTGCTCTGTAAAGCAGGTAACTGATTTTACTCAGTATTTTACCTTTTTATTTAAAATATGTCTATTTTTTCCACACATTCTCACAGATTGTCTTTCTATATGTTAAAGGCACCCAGTGCGTCCCTGTGTGTTGCTATACTGACGCTGCACAGTGATCACGCAGCCTGTGGGCAGCAGCTGATTGGCCACTGCCGCTCACTGTCCCGCAAACTGACCAATCCCGAGGTGGATGCGCGTCTGTTGACAGAGGTGATGCGTCAGCTGCTGTTTAGTGCCAAACTCATGTTTGTTAATGCTGGATGCACCCAAGAGCCGGCGCTTTGTGACAGGTGAGAGGAACCCACATGCACACCAGTGACAGTCAAATGCACGTGAACTTGCAATATAAGTTTAAAATGGTACACAAACAGTGATGGGAGCAAGACTCATTTTCACTCATTTTCTCATTCTTTGTCTATAGCTACATCAGTAAGGTGGACGTGTTGAAGATCTTAGTCAGTGCAAACTATAAGTACATTCCGTCTCTGGATGATATTCAGGAAATGACTGCAGTAACACGTCTGCGCAATCAGCTGCTAGAGGCCGAACACTACCAGCTGGCAGTGGAGGTGAGAGCAGACTGTATTCTTGTAAACTTTGTTATCTGGGTATGTTACAAAATGTAAAGTTACTAATCTGCACTAAGTATTTGCTTGTCTGTTTTTTTTTTCATTTCCATTTGAACAAAAGGTGTCTACTAAGAGTGGGCTGGACCCAAGCGGAGTCTGGCAGGCGTGGGGGATGGCATCTTTGAAGGCTGGGAGTCTAAAAGGAGCCAGGGAGAAGTTTGCTCGGTGTCTCAAGGCACCAGTAGATCGGAATCAGCTAAACCAAGGAGCAAGACTTCTGCAGGAGATCGTTCAGCACCTGGAGTCCGCGGTCAGACCTACTCTGAACCTGGTAATCTACATATAGTTAGACAGTACCCAGCTAACAGGAAACATTTTCAGAATGTTGTCTCACTTCTCTAAAAATTCTCTAAAAATAGAACTTTTAATGTTATGTATCATATATCGAAGATATTATTAAGTAGTGAAAAGTTTTAAAAACTTTACAGAATTTAAAAAATGTTTGAATAACATTCTTATAACCAAGCAATAACGTTAATACACTGTCTAAAAGATTAGATGTTTTGATTGTTCCTAGAACTTTTAAAATAACATTTTACAAATAACGTTTTTGTTACCTAATGGAAGCATTAGGGAAACATTCTTACAACTCTTACAAGTTATTTTGGAGGGGATGCAATTTGACAATATGCATGTTTGCTTGTAATGAGATTTTAGGTGGTGTCTGCGTCTGTTTTGAGAACCTAAGTGGCCTTCCAGGCTCTTCTGCCTGATGGTGGCACTCTTATCCAATATAAGAAAACCAAATCTGGAGTAGCATTGAGGAAGATGAAGGTCTCTTATGCTCTTGTGAGACCTGTGTCACAAGTACATTCTTCAGCGACTCTCTGTGCTTGACATAAGTGAAAGCCTTTTGAAGCTGCGTAGTAAAGATCTAATCACCAGCTCTGGTTTTATAGCACTGTGACTCAAGACGCTGAGTTGTTATAGAGCTTATGACTTGTCCTGGATAAAAATAACCCTATTTCAAAGATAAACAGTTTTATAACCAGACGGAAAAATAGGAAAAACAGAAAGCTAATAGAAAAAATAGGAGAAAAGAAAACTTTTTTATGCTTTCTCATAGTTAATTATGAAGGCCTTTTATTTGCAACAGCGTATTCCTGTCTGTACTGGATGTCTCTAAACGTACAGTGTGGGTGTTTGTTTGTTGTAGTCAGTGGACGAGGACATTCTGGCCTCTCTGCGTGAGCTGGAGGAAGCTCTCTCTGATTCTGCTCCTCTGGATGGCGCAGACGGCAGGGTTCAGCGCTGCGGCTACTACCAGGAGTGTCTGTTTTACCTGCTTACCTACGGCACCCATCTGAGCCTCATCAGCTTTTACCTGCGTCACGACTGCCTGAGGGACGCCCTCACCCACTTACACGACAAGGTTCTGCCCACGCTTTGGTGCCCATGCACCTTCATTCATTATCAGAATCGTCACGTGCTATTTGTTTTTATAAGTGCATGTCTGCGTTAATCAAAGTTTTCCCTGTTTGTAGGAGTGTTCAGAGGAGGTGTTTCTGGAGGGCGTGTTTCAGCCCTGTCTTGAACGAGGCCGTTTGGGGGCATTGCAGGGTCTGTTGGAGACCTTAGACCCAACGCTGGAGATCTGGGGTCGGTTTCTTCTCTCCGCCTGTCAGTTCCTGCAGCGCAGAGGACATTACCACTCCCTGTACCAGCTCCAGCAGTTCATGATGGTACTAAACCCACACAAACTCACTCAGTTATGCAGAGTTTTTATGGGTATAGAAGACATACAATGTTGTAGTAAATGTTGTCTTATCTCTCTGTGTAGGATCACATTCGTGCTGCTATGACGTGCATACGGTTCTTTTCGTATGGTGCTCAGTCGTACCTGCAGCTGGGAGAGCAGCAGCGCTGGCTGATCCGAGCGAAGGAACACCTGAGAACGTACCTGCAAGAACAGCAGAGCCGAAGGAAATCTCACAGCTCCTCTTTCAGGAAGAAAATGAGCTCCACTGATGTCTCCAGGTACTTCTACAGCTCTCACTGTTTCGTCAAATGAGTCGTTTTTAATGGAAATGTATGTCTGCTAAAGCCGTCTGAATTTAGCTGTGTTGTCGTCACATTTATTTTACTTAGGATTTAATAAGGAATTATTGTTTTGAGCTGTTACCATGTTATGTTGCAGACATATACACACAGTCGAGCTGCAGTTGGAAGTGACACGCTTCCTGCATCGCTGTGAAAGCTCCTCCCCTTCCAAGATGGCAGCTGCAGGCTCCACCCCCACAGGGAACAGTGCTCCGCCCACTCTGTTTGGGAACAGCCCTATGAAGGTGGATGTGGCCTGCAAGGTAAAGTAGAAAAACATATATGTTTTTTTCTCATTGTTTATTTTGATTGTCTTATATATCTCCGTTTCCTCTCATTGCTTTTAAGATAAGTTATTATAGTGTTCAGAAAATAACTATAGAATAAGTTTTATATTTATAGGATGAAGTTTAATCCTATTTCACATTTTATACGAGTAAAAATGGTCTGTATCTACTCATATAAAAAGGAATAGAAATACAAGTTTTAGTTTAAAATGGGTGTATTTACAATTTTTTAAAATAAACAGTCAAAATGGTTTCATTTAAATGAATAAGTTTCTGCTCTCTTCCATTCTGTATCTTTTGTTTGTGTCATTTGTTTGTGATACTGTATATTCTTTTTGTTAGTGTTTAACTGTAAGTATTTCCCTGAATGCGTTCCACACATTGAAGTTTTATTGTTTGTTTTGCATCATGCAACACTGAGAAATGCGTGTGTAATGCATATTACATGGCCAGCAATGCATGCATGCTGTTGACAGCATTATCCTTTTCAGAACACTAAAACAAAGGCACAGTGTTACTGCACTGACCAGAAATGACAACTCAACATTTAAACTGGTTTACAACAGCATGTTAATGCATCATGCTAAAAGTACTGATTTGTGCTAGTTGTCTGTAAAAATTGTAATTGGTTGACAGTGTAAATGGGTTAATCTAACCAAAGACTAAGATTAAATCTATCCCATTGAAACAAACTAACATCAGTTCTTACAAACACTAACTGTATCTGTACTGTACTGGCCAGGTGATGCTGGGAGGGAAGAACATCGAGGAAGGTTTTGGCATTGCATATCGGGTAATACAGGTGAGCACTTATGACTCAGCCAGTATAAAATGAGTCTGTCTCATTTACACATAATTCTGATTGTCTTCATCCGCGCGCTGCAGGACTTCCAGCTGGAGGCGCTGGCGGTGTACATACGCGTGGGACAGCGTCTAATCCGTCAGCGTCAGTACTCGTCCGTGCGTCAGCTGCTAAAGTGTGTAGGGGAGTCCGGCACAGCCTCCAAACACGACTGCGATGCCATTGTGCTCAGCTGCGTCTCTGCAGCTGATAAGAATCCTGCTGACGTGAGTCCCCACCTGCTGATCTCTTTGTGTTCCAGGTTGTTTCTGTAGTAAAATGTGTCGACAGTCTGTCAAATCTTCACATTTAAAATGTGAACATAGTTCCTGTAATTTAGTTGGTAGAACATTGTGTTAGCTGCACAAAGGTTGCGGGTTTGATTCCCGGTGAATGTTTACTGCTGAAATGTATAAATTGGATGCACTAAGTCGATTTACATTTACATTTATGCATTTGGCAGATGCTTTTATCCAAAGCGACTTACATTGATTGCATTATACTATACATTGTTTTTTGAATATGTGCAATCCCTGGGATCGAACCCATGATCTTGGCGTTGTTAATGCCATGCTCTAACCACTGAGCCACAGGAAAGATTTGGATAGAAGTGTCAGCCAAATGCATAAATGTAAATGTACACAAACAAATATGCAAGGGGTGTGGACGTGTAGAAGTTTAGGAGAGTGACGTCATAAAGGTCAAAACATCTATTTTGCTGACTTTCCTGCAGAAATTAGTGCACGGTACTTCTGACCTCTTATTATGAAGTATTTGAGATCACTGCTGTGACATGACAAGATGTGCTTGCGATTAAATATTTTTGATGTTGCTTTCTGTTATATTTTCTTCTTCATGCTCAGGCTAAAGATCTAGAAGCTCTGATTCTGGAGTGTAAGAGTGCAGAGAACAAGGTCTGTTAGAAATGTGTATATTTTCTTGCAATGTAATGTTCAGTCTGTATCTTTCACACACTTTCTCTGTATTTGTAGATAAAGGCATATCTACAGTGCAGTAAGCTGCGGTCAGCATATCTTTTGGCTGTGAAGCTTGAGCTGGCGAAGTCAGCTCCACTGGTACAGGAAGTGATGCGAGGAGCTGAGAGCTCAGGTGACTCTGTCATGCATGACATCTGTCGACAGTGGCTCTCGGAGCATCAGGAACAATCGTCACGGCAACGACACACCAATAACTGAAAACCACTACTGACATCCTGTCTACAGTTACTGTATACTTAAGCATGTGCTCGGATTGGTTGGCGTAGGTTTATTACACTCTACCCTTTGGTCAAACAGGAAATGAATCACCAACGTGCCACTCTTGTAGTATTAAGTCAATTTGGGACCAATTCAGCCCTTCAACTTGGAACAAAAACTGAAGCTTTCCTCTTGAAGCTGTTGTTGACCCTTAGCAAAGACAGCCGCGGTGATTCTCTGATAGCCAGAGTTCATATGTCTGTGTTTTAGTATTCAGGACCTATTCCCTTACTCCAGTAAAAGGGATTTTTCTCTAATATCTGTGTTTAAATCCAGTCCTGATGGAACAGGGTCCTAACACAGTCAGGTTACTCTGTGTCTGCAATGAAATTAGAGGTCTGTGAGTCACTGTGATCTTCAGGGAAAGCAGTTTGTTTGGCCTTTAGTGAGAGAGTGTATCTGAGACGTGGCTTCACCACGAGAAATGTGTTGCTTAAAGCGACGTTGTGATTTACAGGCATTATGATGAGCGAGGCCTTGGATTTGAAAGCTTGCAAGAACAAACATGAACGATTTCTTAGAATTTGCACAACTGTGAACAACAGAAAAAAGGGATTCTGGGTATGCCATGGCATTTTGGTATATACCGTATCAATGCAACATTGCTTACATTGCCTATAGCTAACTGCTCTTCAGTCTAATAATTTACACTCTAAAATTGTGCACCACTTTTGAATGGAAATGTTGTGTTTGTATGCGTGCGTGTGTGTGTGTGCACGCACTAATGTTGTCTGTAATTTATATGTCATTTTATCATGATGTGGATTCACTTTATAAATGTGTGTAAATGTGTGTATGTTCTTATGTTCAGTAAATCAAAAGTTAAAGGAGGGGAATACTTCTGTTTGACAGTCTGTTTTGTGTGTCAGGGTATTGTTTCTTATTTTACAGAGAACAGGGGAAACATCTGAACAGATTGTGTGTTTACAAGGACAATGCACATGTGAAAATGATCTGTTACAGCTTTGCAGGTCCCAACACTGTTTGTCTCTGGAAGTAGCAACAAGCCTTCACTCGTTACAGATTGTTTATTTCAATGTTGCCAAAGAGCCAGTTAGAAACATGTACATATCTCTCAAACCCATTAGTATGATAACAATGGGTTTGTATATAGCTTTCTTGATCATTAATTGAAATAACAAATATATTTATATACAAATTTACGAAAAAAATGACATACCGAGTCTAACCAAAATTTAATTGTTTGAGCTAATGTTTTAAACGCCTGTTTGGAAAATCTGTTTAATATGCAAATAAAAGACAAATGCAATCACGATTAATATCTTTTTCAGTGTATATATTTAAATATAGTTTCAGTAATGAATATATCACAGTTTTTAAAAGCATGTATAGCCACATCTGTATAACACACTTAATATGCACCTTAAAGTGAGAATACGAAAATGAAAAATAAAGCGTTTTTCAAAATACAGAATAAAACGGTAATTTCAGAATGGTCACAGTTCTGTACAAGAATTAAAGAATCAAGCCATACTTGCTTGTCACAATGGCATAAAGGTGAAAACCCAGCTAACAGAGAACGTTCTCAAAACCTTGCCTAACATTCTCTAAACGTTCTCTTAAAGTTAACAAAAAACATTCTAGCAGTAACATTAGTAGAACTTTTCATCATCAAAAATGCTATTCTGAAGTTGTGAGCGGCACGTTTTAAAAAGTATTTAAATGTTAATAATAATTAAATGTTTAAACCTTATAACCAAGCAATAACAATAATACAATGTCTAAAAAAACTGGGCATTTTAAATTATTCAAATTACCATTTTTAGCGTATTTGTTACTTAAACATTATAAAAACATTAATTACAGAAACGTTCTTACCACCTAAAATTGTTAGCTGGGGATTGGCTCAAGGTGGAACTTTGAACACAAGTGTACACGAGAATAAACTGAACACAAGTGTTTCAAACAAAATGAAAAAAGAGTGTCTGTTCGATCGCTTAAAATAGCAAAAAAGAAAACAAGTGAAAAGACAGACTTAGTCCCACCCAATGCCCAGTAATTCACAGCTTACATCCCATAGTTTACGTGCTGTCTCCTCACTCCTTCCCTGAGGGGCCACAAAAGCAGGGGCACAGTCACTGTGTAGGAGGTGCAGAGAGACAGGTTTAATAATATGCCGTTCCTAGTTTACAAAAAATACATATTTAATTAAATACGGTGCTGTCTGAATGTGAAGGGTTGTGCTGGTGAAGAATGGTGACCCAGGAGACAGTAGGCCACAACTGCCCCAAAACATAACAGGATTTTGATTCTAGAAAGATGTATAACCTCCAGCATCACGCATAGGCTTCTGTAACCGTGGTGATGTGTGCTGTACCTGAAATGTTTTCCTGAAATGGACTGGAGCTCTTCTGCCACGGCACAGTAGACGGACGTCTGCGCTCCTTCCTGTGGTGTCTTCAGGAACATTGGGAACAGAGCGAACAGCACAGACATCATGGTTGAGTGTCGCACCAGTCCGGACCTCACTGTCCCCGGATGCACAGAATTCACGGTCACATTCGAGCCTGTTGAAACAGAATTCAAACGGAATTTCTCTGCAGTACAGCATTCAGAGTGTGAACAGAATTGATGCTTCCGCGGTTCCTCACCACGGAGTCTGCGTGCAAGTTCACGCGTGAAAAGCACATTAGCCAGCTTGCTTTGGCAGTAGGCCAGGCCACTATTATAGCTGCCCAAACTGTGCAGGTCATGAAATCGAATCCAGCCGAAATTATGCGCCAATGAGGAGACCACCACGATTCTTGCTGGTGAACTGCGCTTCAGCAGACCAATAAGGAGGTGTGTCAACAGGAAGTGACCTGAATCAGAAGAGGTGCAAAGGTGAGTTTTTGAAAAATCTATTGTAGGTTAAGACATGAGGAGAGGATGATGCACGAAAGATAAAGAAATACAGTCAGAGGGCCGGTCCACATTATCGTACCTGGGGAAAATGTGTGTAGCTGCAAAATGGCTGAAATTACTTACAGAGCAGATACAGTGTTGTTTGGCCTTACCCAGATGATTGACCCCAATCTGCATCTCAAAACCATCAGCAGTTTTCATATAAGGACACATCATGACACCGGCATTATTGATGAGGATATGCAGGCGGTTACACTCTGAATGAAACACAAAAAACATTTTCATCTAAATAGCTGGTTTTAAACAGCAGTTGAAAGGAATGTATTAGAATGTATCATGTATAAGGCAGTACCTCGTAGAAACCTCTGAGCAAAGGCCCGGATGGAGCAGGTGTCGGCCAAATCCAGCTCTCTCACCTCAACCTGAGCCCCACCCACCCGGGTTCGAATCTCTGTCGCCGCCTCTTCACCTTTCTCCACATCGCGACACGCCAGGATCACGCGTGCACCTGTTGAACAGCGGTTAACCATAACCTAGTCGCTGTACATGAGTCTTTACCATCACAGGTACAAAACTGGTGGTATTACAGTATTTACACATTAGGCAGACGCTTTTATCCAAAGCCACTTACATTGCATTATACTATACATTGTTTCTGAGTATGTGCAATCCCTGGGATCGAACCCATGACCTTAGCGTTGTTAGCGCCATGCTCTAACCACTGAGCTACAGGAAAGCATAATGGTATATATAACTCACACACAAAAAAAATCTGTTATTATTTATTTATTATATAACTTAAGTTAGTCATTACTAAGTTAGGCATTTCCTGTGATAAAAGATATTTAGAAAGAGTGCGTTAGAGTTCACACCTCGGAAAGCCAAATCGAGAGCCGTCTCCTTCCCAATTCCTGTGTTTGCACCTGTTATCAACGCAACCTTGCCATCTAACCGTACTGTGGATTGACACACTGCTCCAGCTGCGTACTTCCTACGTAAACATTATTATTAAAACAAAGACCATATGAGAGGAGTTGAAAATATGGACAAGTAAATTAATAATTAGGTATATATCTTTAAAAACTTTTGTACGTGTTCTTTGCTAAGTGAGCACTGAATTACCAATACGAGACATTCCTGCAATTATGAGTGAAAATGAATTTCAAATTGTAGCTTTTGATCATAATAATGACTTAAATGATTTTGCATCCATCCAAGCTGTTAAGAGAGCCGACCCACACCAATCCACCGGAGCCAATGACACAGCGCTGTTAAGCGGACGGCGGGACGACCCCGCCCACGCCGATATTCTATTGGTCAGTTTAGTGAGCGCCTCAAGTTAAGCGGAGGCGGGTCCGCCGGGGGACAACCTCCACCAATACGACCCGAGCGCATTTTACACTCGATAAATAAATTGTATTGAATGTATGATGTGATATTCATTATTTAATGGCTGAATTTAGTTTCCTCAACGCCAAATTAGCATGGTTTTATTATAGGTCTCATTGTGCTGCACGCTTGAATGACTGCAACGCTATGTTTATAGATTATTAAGATTTCAGTCTCACTTTCTTAAATGATTGTGTTTCGACGTCTTCTGTACGCCACGCTTCTGCATTACCAAACGAATAAGCGTATACATGCACAGCCCTTTTAATACTAGTCTGAAAAGGGACAGTCTTTTAAAACACAGTTCTCTAAAAAAGAAGGCTGATTACCTGATACGAGTCGACAGCAATCTTAATGTCAGCACGAATAACCCTAAACCAGTCGCAATACCAACGAGCAGCATCATCATTAACCTGCCTGCTATAAACCCGTGCGTTTCTGTCAGTGTGAAACGTGCTCAGCCTCCTACTCACATCAACAGCTGTGCTGCAAAGGAATCATGGGCTTGTAGTTTTTCTGGAACAAAAAGCTAAACCGTTTCTGAACCAAGCGGGATGTTAGAAATGCTTTATGGATTTGAGATCCATATATGACAAAGTATTGATTACAGACAAATTATCTCTGTATTATATATATATATATATATATATATATATGTGTGTGTGTGTGTGTGTGTGTGTGTGTGTGT
>JAZGTJ010014292.1:0-14251 GCA_036877575.1 Botia almorhae
AAAATGCATTGGTGAACACCAACACAACAGACATACTTACTGGCTTCTTGCCACTGTTATACATGTCTCTTGATCCAGTCGCTCTCCGTAACACTTATATGTAACACTTATAATCTATCTGTCACTATCTCGTCCACACACCATTTCCTGTGCGTTTCCCCTCTACAGACAAATGAGGTAAACAAGTACCAACTGGCTTCTCGGCAGATCTACTCAAAGCTATTCTGTAAACCACTGATGGCCTATAACAGCAACTTCCTAGAAACAAAAGCAGAAGACAAGCACATAAACACGTACTGGCTGTAGCCAACACAATGCACTGCTGTGATTGGATCTGCTCTCTCTCTGAAGGAGGGGCTAGCTGAATAAGCAAAGCCGTGATTGGCTTTTGAAGACCATGTGGCGGGACAGCTGCGTGAGGTGCACGACGCTGGCAGCCAGCAGGTTGAAATAAATGAAAAGAAAACAGAGAACTTCTGAGAGAAAGGGATGAAGAAAAGAAACACAGACAGAGAGGAAGAAAGGAGAGGGAGAGAACATCTATGCTGTCTCATCCTGTGCTGGTTTGCCTCAGCTGGAGTGGGTCATGTGTTCCTGTCTGTCTCATTCAATAACCTCAGAGCCTCCGACCAGCTTTTTATAGCTCTTGTATCTCACACAAGCACATCTTTCACACACCCTAATTAAAAAAACATGTTTTCATACCAACTAAAATAAGAGCATGTCTTTCTAAGACCGACAATGTGGTTACCATTTACCAAAAAAACAAGAAAAGAAATCATCAATATTTATTGACCATTTTTCTGAAAGAGAAATCTTTTATTCTGTTCTAAACGTGTAAATCTGCTCTAAGGTAATTCTGTCTAATTCAACTTCATAAACAAAGAGCCATAGAAACAAGTGTGTAGCATAAACATCCTCACGTACCTACAACCTCACGTACACTAAAATCTTCACCTGTCCTGCTTGTATATCATGAGATCTTTATGCTATGAAAACAACAGTAATGAACAGTTTTACCCCAACTGTACTACAGTAAATGGTGCATGTGGTCTGGGCTCTTACCTGCTGAAGTGTGTGATGAAGGATCGTTCCCTCTAAAGCATGAATCCACTTCTCTCGCTCATCTGTATCACGCGCTGCGAGGCAAACATCCAAAAACACATCCGTTACTGACACACAGACAGACTGTAAACACACATACACAGGTGAAATGAAGAATGATATCAGTGGAAGAGAAGCGATGACAGTAATTACAGCACTGATGTCGTGTCCTGCTTTCCTTTATGAACACGGACAGACGAACAGAGTTTCACGAAGGCAAGACGGGGTCGTTAAACAAACACACAATTAAAGGCCTCGAGTAAACATGACAGATAAATAGCGCTTGTGGACGAGTGTCTGGTAGGAAGAGGGATGAAATTTTAGACGACTTGAGGTAGGATTAACAACTCTCTTTAAAAGAATTTAAAAGACAACCAATTTAAAACACGCAACACAAATCGATATCAAACTGTCATGTCGCCAGACATACTGTATATATTCTTATTCATCCATAAATGACATTCTTTTAACATACATGCTTGGCAACAAAGTCCTTGATCATAAGACACAGAAACTGATGTTTAATTCATTTAAATTCGTCACGATGAATAAGCTTTATAAAATATGATGACGGTGATGATATTCGTTTTAATCTATTTCCTACACAAAGCTGTTGTATGGGATCAGATGAGTACAGTAAAACAGCACACAAGCGGTACAGATTGCTCTTACTGTACTTATTCTTGTGAGTCTGAGAGCTACTGTTCACCACACTTGTTTTGTGTAAAAAAAGACCAGAGCAGTGTAAAAAATTCTCAACAAAAAAAGGAAGAAGAAAATTCTAGAGAAGAAAGAAAACATGTGACACCTTCAGTCGACAAGAGTGAGAGTTCATTCTTGGGTGAGCGATATCTTTAAAATCAGTTTTTATTTACAAAAGCTGTGCTCAGCGCTAACGGTTGTACAACATTTCAAAATAACTCATATTTCACAGCAGATTGCCTGAAAACCTTTAAATCCAGTTCGGCTATTTAAGGAAGAAGGCACTTCTCACAGACAGGTATTAGTTTAAAACTATGTCTCTGTGCGAGTCTTTAGAAATACATTTAATCGTTTCCTCAGGGTGCAGTTGATGAGAAACGGCACTTAGAGTATGAGATGTGGCTGACATTTCAAAGGGTGACAAAGCAAAGCTTAGCAGATAATCTAAAAGCTTTCAGAAGCACGAAGAGCATATGTGCACTGACACACGAAAGCTTATTTCTACTGGAACAAATTGAATCACTACAATGAATCACTGAATGAATCACACACACACAATGCCCCTCGTTTGTGTGTGACAGGGTTAGATATACACCGAACCATTTAATAATCAAAGTGCATCGCTTACAAATATCACTAACACAATAACAAAGTGCTTCACTAGCTTTAAAGGTAACAGATAATTTCAATCTCTTTACCTGCTTGTGAAGCACAATGGCATTAGCTGTCTTGAAGCAGTGCCCCAGATCTGTGTAATACACACAGTCCAAAACAAACATGACCCCTCCCTGCGTTACCAAAGCTGAGATCACATGACGTGTGATGCGGAGATACCTGCGTTTTTCAGCCAATGAGATTTCACGAGGTGAGCTAGTGGAGTTGATGACAAAACATTTGGAATGGAGGACAAACATTCTGGAAATGGTCTTAAGCTTGCTTAATGCAGTTTAATGCATTCTGAGAACGTTCCCTGTTAGCTGGAGTTTAGCTTTAAGCAAAGGTTTAGATATTCTGAGCTGCAATATTGCATTACACATGCACAATATTACATTTATCGCAGGCTGTACTCAGAATGTTTAGGGAACGCTAGACAACATTCGGAGAACATTGCCGGTTCCCTTTCTGCATGCCAAACCAGGAATGAGTGAGTTTGGCCAGTAGTGATGGGTATAGATGCGGTAGATGCAGAGGGACGCAATATCAACCCCTGCAGAGGCTCAGAGGAACTATATTTGCTGTTTAGACGATCATTCATAATTCATCACACTCTTCTGAAGCCCAGCATCAGCTCTGCCTGAAAGCTTCAATATTTCCTCACAGCTGAAAGCCTCTACCTGTCTCCCTCTCAGACGCCTGACTGGAAAAAACAGTCACCAGTTTAAAGCTCTCTTACACTGCCCCAGCTAACAAGGAACATTCTCAGAACGCTGGCTAACGTTCTCGAATCGTTCTCTCAAAGCTCTCTGAAACATTCTTGCCGTAAGGTTAGTAGAACACTTTTTAAACCTTACATATTCAATTCAAAAAATGTTAAATTTTCAGTGGACCACTTTAAACATGTTACACACCTAAGGAATTATGTGTTCTTGAAGCCAAACAATAACATTAACCACTGACCAAACAAATTGTTCCTAGAACTTTCAAAATAAAATTTTTAATGTTTTTGTTACTAATGGAAATGTTATGGAAACATTCTTACAAGCTAAAATTGTTAGCTGGGTATATACCAAGAGTTACTGACAAACGAGCAATAACAAAACACAAGACCATTTCCTCTGTAGGTTAAATGTCTTCTGCTGCAGTGGAGATGTGAGCACTGATAGACTGACTCCCTGAGGATTCACTGAGGTGGAGGGTACGAGAAGATCGTTGAAACAGACGCGCGAGCTCCAAACACACACACACACACACACACACACACAGACACACACACACACCAAACACACACACACAAACACACAATACAGCAATACAAAAAAAACTAGAGGTTAGCAATGATCTTTACCAGTGAAGGTAAATAACAATAATAATCTTCCTTCAATGCGAGTCAACAAGCCTTAAGGCAAGACAAAACTTCCTGTGATGTCACCAAACAATTTATACTGTAGTTACTAATAATAACACACTCAATCGCAGTTAACCCTACCGCACTACACTGAGAGTGTGCCAGGAGCAAAACAAAACCCAGGATCACTATTGACGACACTAACCAAACAGTTCAAATCAAAAATAAACAGCAGCAGAAGTGATCTGACGAGATCCGGTGGAACGTGCAGATGAGCGCGATCTTACCCTTCTTACTGTAAAGCCACAGCATACAGTGTCGAAACATACCAGTGGGTGAAGGCATGAGGAGAGAGAGAGAGAGAGAGAGCAGCCTCGGCAGGGCGGATGACAGGGGGTGGAGGAGGACAGATGAGCCAGTGAAAGAAGGTGGAGGCTAGAGACTAAAAACCTGGAGCTCAGCAGACTCGTGTAACCGCTGAAGGCAGACTGTCCGTCCGCTGGGTTCCTCCTCAGTCTTTAAAATCTTTCTACCTCGTTCTGTTGTCCGTTACAGGTAATTAAACTCCCAAACGTAATTCAAAACATATTCACAATGGCTCAAAACGCAGCCTGGATCTCAGCTGTGAAAATAATCAAACCTCTTCATTCGTATGGCTGTGAAATGCGCAGACTGTCCCGGTCAGTGGTCGCAGCTCAACGCAGATAAGCTGGACAAATGCACAAGGGCCTAATGCACGTTTGCAATCTGCAGGCACGTGTTCATGTAATGTGTGCCACAGACGACTGTGTACTGACATAATCCTCTTAAAAATCAAAACAAAAAGAGCACAAAAAGGAAACTGAGTAAGCAGGAGCAAAAACCACTGAGTAGAAGGAAGAGAGGAGGAGTGAAAGAAACAGAAAGAGTGAGGGAGAGAGAGAGAGAGAGAGAGAGAGAGAGAGAGTGAGGGAGAGAGAGAGTGAGGGAGAGAGAGAGAGAGAGAGAGCAGGCACATGTGAGACTGATGAGTGCTCTGTAAACAGTGGTAAAACAGGCAGGAGGTTGCCGGAGATGAGAAGATGAGAACATGGATGAAGAACACAAAACCCAGAGAAGAACGGAGAGCTCACCCTGAAAGTGGAAAGTCTTCTGATCCACAGTGATGGTGAAGGTGCTGTCGTCCTCATCATCGATTCCAATCACAGCTCCCTGTGAGACAGAACGCAGGCAAAGCCATTCAGACTGAGGGACACGTCACACGCTCGCTCGCTCACTCTCTTGCTCTCTCTGGCCCACTCCCTCACACGCACGAGAAGAGAGCAGGAAAGAGGTGGGAGAAAATGGGTGGAGTGAGGTTTAGAAAAGGAAAGCGAGAGAGAGAAGGGAGGTGTAAACTGAGAAAGGAGGACGGAGAGAGAGAGCAGGAGAAATGCAGCGGTCTGCACAAATAACAAAACCAGAGGAAACACAAACACACACTAGCACAAACACGCTAGTCACTCAGAAATTCACACTGAATCACCTTATCAAACATTACACAGCCATGTGACAACATGCCAAGACTGTGAGAAGCATGCTGAAATTAGCTGTTTGTTTGATGGATATTTTGGATCTTGCATTTGGCAAAAAAAACAGGTTAAATGTAATAAAAGGTATAAAAAAGGTGATTATGAAACCTTACATTTAACATTTTTTATAATCTAACTTTGTTAAAACCTTGAAACCTTAATCTGGACTGACATTATTTAAAAAACCTTTACAAAAGTGTCAAACGAATAATAAAATGATTTCCTCAAGGAATTATAATCTCAGTTTTAAAACTGGCTTTTACAGACAGTGAACTCTGGCATGAGTCACATAATGAGTAATCCACAATCTGTGCTGGTCTTAAATGTCCAGGTCCTGACAATTACTGAAGTGGAAAATCCAAAAGGTTGAATTTATAATAGACAACAAGCAGCTTTGACTTTAAATAAACTTGTACTGGTAACTCAGAGGAAGAGGACAACAACCACTCTGATAAAAACAGATCACAGGCCTCCAGAAAACAAACCAACAGCCAGAGTTTGCACTCAGGCAATTTGGCAACTAGGTACTTATTTTGGTTTATGTGTTCAATTAAATGATAATGACTGTGCAATACAAATAAATTAAAGATACTGTACACAAAACAGCTGTCAGATAAGCCTTTGTTAATCGCCTGATAAGAATTATGATCAAGCTGATTAGCAAAACATATATACACAACCCGTATATCTGATAATATCTTCGATACTTACTGTATCTCTGTATGTATGCAATAACATCTCTGTGACACCAAGGCATTCATTCACAACCACCCCAGTGCTGGAATCGAACCAGCAACCTTCTGATTATCAGCCCAACTCACTAACCAGTAGGCCACAACTGCCCCACAACTGATAAAGAAGACCTCCTATCATTGCATTCAGACCAAATGTAATGATTGGACGAACATTTTATAGTTTCTGTCTCCCACAGAAATATATATTTATATAAATATATTTAGACCACTTAGGTGATTACTATTAGGATGTGACCAGACTTTCAACCAGCATAACAGAAAATGTTTCTGGAATAAAATCATTACCCTGTCTTTAAATGTAAGCATTCCGGAACTGTCCTCTGTGTGCTAAACTCACGTATGATGCCCACAGCGCCATCTAGTGGTCAACAGTTTTTCAGCCGTTTAACAGGCATTATAAACTGCTGATATACTGAGTTTACGTAAGCTCGCTGAGAAACAGCAAAAAATCAGAAATGTGACTTTCCTGTTGTATGTACAAACTACAACAAAACTGCATGGAGTTAAAAGGGAACAGACTAGTATTCGCCGAAGACACTCAGGATCAGAGACAAGCAGAGGAAATAATTGTGTCCTGAATTTTCTTACCCTGAGTCGCACGCAGCCTCTTCTGGAGCCTCGCATCATCTTGTCCTTGGACTGAAAGAATAAGCGCACAGGAAAAATGTCAAAGGTCAAACACTTGTGTTAAATAACACACACACACACACACACACACACACACACACACTGCTGAAATATTTCCCTTTATCATTTACACCTTTAAAAGATATATACATATATTGCATATTACATATATTGACTAAAACCATATTTGTAAATGACAAATTATTTCCTTTATATGATGGACATGTTATAACCTTTTTGTCATTTTTTAGTGTTGTAACTGCACACACTGTCAACACACTAAAAACAGAACTAGCCAAAAGCCGTCTTCACACCTCACACAGCCTCACTTGTATTGTTCAGTGTCAACATAACAGAAACATAAATACAATGTTTGTCTCTGTGCTGTTACTAATTTTAAACTCACTTTGACTTTTCTGAACGAAAGCGATACTTTGATTCACAAAGGGTGTGATACATTAACAAAAAGACATTAATAAAGCGATATTTGCTGTCATTTCTTTAGCAAATAAATCGTGTATTCATTTGACTGTTTATTAAAGTCTTTCACTTGCGGTTGTAACTCCTGAACATCGTAACAGTTTATTATAGAGGGCTGTCCACTAGAAATGGGCCTTTGTGTTACACGGAACAATATGAATTTTAATATATACATGTATAATCTTGGCTATGTATTTCGGTTAGACAGGAGTCGCTGGATCTCGTATTTCAGACGCAGGTTAGAATCAGCGTCATGTATCACTTCCGCATGATCATTAGAGGAAAGAGTTCATTTTAGACTCAGATAACAGTGTCGCTAGATATAAACCAGACTGAGCGCTCGAGCCCCGTATGATTTACCGATGACAGCTTACTGGAGCTCTTAGCCTGTCTATTGAAATGTTTTTAGACATGACAGAACACAAAACGAAAGCAAATGCGTCTGAACAGTGTGTATACCCCGAAGCAAACGCGTTCAAAACAACTATCACGTGCGGACGCCTCCGCTTCACTGAACCGCATCACCGCAAGCGGTTTTTAAAAGGGAGGCGGCTTTCCTGTTGACAACAAACCGAGTCAAGCCGCTGATTGGCTCACGCCTTCCTCAGCAGAGCAGGGATTGGCTAAAGTCTCAGTCGGTCAACAATGCCCCGCCCCTTCGAACTGACAGGCCTGCAAGTACTCGCTTTCCTTTTCATCGATAACCGATCGCAAAATGAGCCACAAAGCGATAAACTCGGTTTCACTTCTCCCAAGCGTGCGAAAACGACTCACGGTGTAGTATGACAACAGGCCGGCGTTATAGTCCAGCACGAACCAGCGGTACTGCCAGCCCTTCATGACGTTTGTCCATTTACTCAGCGGGCCCTCCATGATGGACGCCATCTTTACACCTCGTCTGAGCGCTCGCGGGGAGGAGCGCGTGACGAGAGAGCCGTGCGTGTGGCGTCACACTCACGTAATTGCAAAATTACCTGTTAAATTTGATGGGCAATTCAGTTCTGTGTGTTGACTGAAGGTTATACATAAACAGAGACCCTCTAAATAAGAATCTATCAAAACGCTAAGCATTTGTGAGCTTTACAAGGTATTTATTTGATATTTCTATGTCTGAATATACATTTACTCAAATTTGTATATTATCTTCATCCCTGACACTCTTTTATATATAGTATTCTTCTTTTATCTTTTGTATGTACCTATGCAAAAGGTTTAACACCTGCATGAAATACTTGTCATTTCTGTTTATGAACTCCTCCACCAATCAGAAGACTCGGACACAAAAATAACTGGGATGTGGCACCATGGACGAGTATTTGAATAAACACTTTAAATTCTTGTCTCTGAAAGAGTTTGTTTTCAGGGGTCAGAGCACCATTCAGAATCATTCACACTGGTGTCAGGTGAAGTGATCTGAATACAGATCATACTAATCTGCTTTTCACAAACCAGACTAAAATTGGCATACACAGATACTGTTTATTACATACACAGATACTGACTATTTAGATCATTTAAACCATTAAATGTGAAACAAATGCTCATTTCAAAACAGTTTATTGCATAGAACAGGAAAAATAAAAGTATTTGGGCTCATACAATAAATTGATAAAACAACATAAAATGATATATATACACAATATACAACGGATTAGACTCACATTTACTCAAATACCCATTAACTCAAAATATTAAATTATTTGATGACAAGACAAAACAGCCTCAGTAAATAATGAGTACATTGTAATATCTAGAAAGAAAATACAGACATGAAGATTTGACATGACATTTAGCATATCGGAGATGAAAAAATGTGCAAATGAGCCTGGAAGACAGGAAAGCACCCACATCACATAAAATCAACATTATATAAACGTTTAGACATGTATGAGTACACATTAACATTACTTGTGCACCAGAACACTGGACACACACACATAGACAGACACAGACAGACACACGTATAATGTAAATGAAACAAAACAAGGGAATTTAAATGAAACAAACATAAAAAATGTTACAAGAGAAACTAAAGAACTACCTTCATTTCGTTTAAAAGAGGTTCCATATATTTATAACATAAAAAGTATTTGCATAAGATTCTGAACCCACTGTGACAGTATGAATGTATAAACTCCCAATAACAACAAATCATACACCTTAAATAAATAATAATAAAACTGACAGGCATCTGTGTTGATACCTGAAAATCATTCAAAATCACTTTGCAGGAGTTTAAAACCACACGAGATGCAAAAGACTTCAAGTGAAGTGACAGTTCAGATCAAACTGATCTGATGTCAGTGTAAACAACAGATGACAACAACAGATCAACTAAAGCTCTTAAAACTCACCCACAATCTCCCAAACATGCGCATCACCTGAAGAAGAGCATTTTAAAGGTGCTCAATTTCGAATACTGAAGGTTCTGACTTTTCTGATGCTTAACAACATTGGAGGCTTTATTTTGGGTTTATCTGCAAAAAGTTGCGCTTCGCTCTCTGTGGTGGGGAATCTTCTCGAGTAGATGTCAGGATATTCCTTCTGAAACTAACAGAACAACAAACAGGTTTGATTTCCTGCTGCCACAAAATTAACCTTGCACACTTTCCACAGATAGAGACTGAAACTCAGTTTCTCAGTTTCGTTTAAAAGTTTTTCTTTCACCAAATTGAAATGTACTTCAGAAACATTACCAGAGGCATTCTGGATGTATTACACAATGCAAGATGTTCTTTTGGAAGTGTGAATTTACTGCATTATTACCACAGTACATGACTGTAAGAACTAAAGACAGTAATGGGATACTGATGGAGCGTGGTGCTAGCACCTGCGGTTTCGATCCCCAGGAAACACACACATGTTCTTTTAGGTTGTTTTGGATAAAAGCATCTACCAAATGTAAACACAACGTTTACTGTATTTGTGCAAAGCGTCAGTAACAGTAGAAGCTCAGTAAATAAATACCAGTTTTAGCTTCTTTTTCCTCTCCTTCACAGACATGTTCTTGTCTTTGATGAGACTCTCCAGCAGGTCAGCTACAGCCGCCTGGGACACAGAGAGCTTCTGCTCCTCAAACTCTTGAGTGCTGATCTGCCTGCAGAATGAGTATGTCGGCATGGCAACACCTGAGCCTGGCCATGTGGTCTGAGATCAAGAATACATGCAAATCAATGTTAGTAATCCAGATCCTACATAAACCGAAAATAACGTGGTTTCACTTCGCAATAAAACCGAGCACGGCGCTGGGGACTCACCAGTGATTTGAGGTAGCTGATGTGATCCTCCACAGCGTTGAGTAAGTACAGAGGCACCTGCATGATCTCCTGATGGTGATCCATGAGAAACGATAAAAGCCTCGTGGCCAGAAGCTCATCCAGATCATCCACCTCCTCACAGCTCAACACACACCTAGAGAATGTCTGCACCAGCTGCGCACACGCACATGACATTACAGTGAAATGACATAAAACTAGAACACTGAGGTATCAAAGGTTCTAGAGCTGTAAAGTTTGCACTCTTTCTAACCAGAGTGCGGGTTCCAATGACATCATGCAGCCGCGGCATGTCCACGTTTTGGCTCATGCGCGAGATCATTCGCAGGAGTAGCTGCAGTTTGCGACGGCTGGCTGGCGGCAGGAGTAACGTACAGAGCTGTAGCGCCTCGACGGCCACACGCTCCAGCGACGGCTGCAACAGACCTGAGATTATGCGACAGACATCAATCAAAACACAAAAACCAGCAGAAAATTCAACAGACTTCAACCTTAAAGATACAGCACAAAACACAAAAATGAAAATGGTCATCACTGACTTACTATCATGCTGTTCCAAACTTACAGCCTCTAACTGCTGGAGATTAAATATTTATGTTTTTAAGTTGCTTTAGTTGTTCTGTTAAACATCTCCACAGAGGAAAGAAAACATTCAGGTGTGGTTCAACATGGGTTGAGTAAAACTGTTTTCTTTTTGGGTGAACTATCCCTTTAAATTCAATCATACTGTATTCATGTTCAAACTTACTGATGACATCACACACACACACACACACACACACACACCACAACACACCACACACCACACACCACACACAACACACAACACACAACACACCACACACCACACACCACACCACACAACACACACACAACAACACACACACCACAACAACACACACAGCGTCTATGCAGCTCACTACTCAGAATATCTAAGGGAAGTTAATCAAGGCAACTAGGGCTCTAAGATTTTGTGATGAATACTAAAACTACTCTGGAAAAACAAATGTAATTTTTCATACATCAAAAATGTATGTACAACTGGTTAATTAGATTAAGTACTGTATAAAGACACCCATTGCACTGTAAGTATAAAGTAAAAACAGAGATCCTGAGTTAAAAAAAATTGTTGAGTTAGCCTGGGTTGGGTTAAACCCAAAGTATGGCATTAGTTAGTTTTAGGAACTATGAAAACACTTCACAATGAGGTTCCATCTGTTAACATTATTGGACAATATTAGTTAACATGGCCAAATAATTAACAACAATTATACAGCATTTATTAATCTAAATATTATATTCAACATTTACTATTTTTTCATTAAAGGTTGTATCGGGTAACAATGCCAAATTAATGAACATGAACAAACCTACGATTACCTAAGATTAACAAAGTTGAATAAATGCTGTCACATATATTTATTGTCAGTTCATGCATTAATGAATGTTAACAAATGGAACCTTATTGTAGCGCTAGTGGAATTATAATCAACGTTAGTTTAGCAGCCACAACACACATGCTCAAGCACAAACAAACAGCATGTCGTCATGGTTACATATGCATGCGCTCATGGTCTTACTTTGCTCAGGACTGAGGCGGCGTGCTAATGAGGCCAAAGAGGGCAGAGCAGGTACAGGTTTGCTTACGTCCAAAGAGCTCTGACAGCGTCTGCTAACGGTCAGACCTGCCCTAACGTCCATGCAGCTTCCATGCAAACTGGCCATACCAGCACCCCTAAGGTCAACGCTAGAGGAACAGTCTGGTCTGATGGTAACTTCAGCCACTGGAGCGTGGATGTTAAAACTGCTAGCAGACATTTCTCTGTTCTCCTCAATGTCAAGTAAGTTACCGATGCTTCTGGGTCGGGCCCTGGCAGGTCTCTGATTGGTTCGACGGAGATCTGAAGGGAGTTGGAACCCAGTGCTGTTGCTGGAAGTTTGAATATTTTGGACCTTTGGATCAGTCACACCTGAGCAAGAGTTTCTGGACACCCTGGAACCCTTGAGTTCAAATGTGAGGTGTGTGTCTAACGAAGACTCGGTATATGTTTGCGATTGATCGCTACCGCAGATCTGTAAGCTTTCAGATGACCAGAACAGCTTGGTTTTGGAACTATAACCCAGCGAATTATCTACAAGTCCCTCCAATGAGCAACTTCTGGAACGAAGCCTGCAGGCTGGAGCTTCTATATAGCTGCCTTCCAGCCCATCTCCAGCGCTGGCCCTTCTTCCCCTGAAAACTGGCTGCTGTGATCTATGGGTTTCTAACTTATTTGCTTTAGAACTGAAAACTTCCTTCATAGGCGACTCTACTTCATCGTAAGCTTCCTTTCTTATTAAGCTCATCAGCAAGCATTCAGTTGATCTGAACAGGTTGGCAGGGTTCAGGTGTGGGGCTTTGGCTGGCTGCGGGCAGGTCGGTTCCTCCTGGCTTTTACGCTTTCCACATTGAATTTTAGGAGCCTGGATGTAGCCACACATAACTAGCGAAGGAGCAGACAACAACATAAACAACAAACAGGCAGGCAGACCCAGCTAACAGGGGAATGTTTCCAGAACGTTGGCTAACATTCAAATGTTCTCTCAGTTATCAAAAACATTCCTGCAGTAACGTTAGTAGAATAATACATATCACATAAAAATGTAACTATTAAGCTGTTAGCTGAACATTTTAAAACTGGAATTTAAAAAGTATGAATAAAGTTATTGTAACTAAGCGATAACATTGATGTTTCTAGAACTTTTAAAATAACACTTTTAACCTTTACTTAATAGAAACGTTAGGGAAACATTCTTACAACCTAAAACTGTTAGCTGGGAAGACACTTAAAAATGACAGAAGACATTAAAAACAGAGCAGACAGGGTTAGATTCAAACACTGTTTAACACACACAGTGAAGTCAGTAGAAACTGTGGGACTTAATCATTTGTTCTGTATTTTGTTCATTAATACCAGCGTTTCATAATTTTCAGCCTTTAGACCAGTGTTTAAACGGACAGTTCACCCAAAAATAAAATTTCTATCATCGTTTACTCACCTTATGACTTGTTTGAAACAATATGAGGGCGAGTAAATAATGACACTTATTTTGGGGTGAACTGTCCCTTTAAGGCAAGTTAAACATTTCTTTAATCCTTCAATCACGACTGGATCAAAGGATGAAGTATGTTAGTATTAAGACAAACTCTGATGCACAGCCAGTAAATGAGTCTTAACTGATAGTTGAACCCTAGTTTCTATTTAGTCGTTTATGTAAATGAATCACGTAACTTTATGCTTACGTAAACTGTAGATAGTAACATAGAGACTGTAGACCGTAACACAGAGAAACAATCACGTACCCAGGATGTTGACAAAGAGTTCATAATACTGATAAGTGAGCAGCGGCTGGGACAGACTGTAGAAATAGTCAGAGACTGTTTTAAACACATCCCTCTCAAAGCCCGGGTACGATGGCTGGCTTGAGTCATACTTTGGCCCTTTATTAAAAAAATTAAAAAAAACATAGCATAACAAAATTAAATGGCAAACTACTCGTGCAGTTTCTCATGAATTTTTGCCAAAACGTAATGAATAATGAATATGACAACTATACTAATCTGGCTGCAGCTACAATAAATAACTGCAGATGTTTACTTTAATCATAATTTTCTGAAACACTAAAACATAACATGTGGTTTTAACTTACAGTTTGCGAGACATTTCATAGCAGATAAAACCCAGTGTGGCAAATCCTCTGTGCAGGGGAAAA
>JAZGTJ010014294.1:0-14249 GCA_036877575.1 Botia almorhae
CACACACACACACCGAATCAGTGTTCCTGAAAATGTGACTCAAAAAGAGAAATGATGTCATACAAAGATTCATTTTCAAGAGCACAACAAAAGACAACTTGACAACCACGCTGCAAATGGGGATAAATGAGCGTGTGATGTGAGTGACAAACCTTATGGTAAAATAAAATTATGCTACCTCGGATTGCATAATCTGCAAAGACACAAGCAAACAGCATTGCAACACTGACGGGTTGAAATGTCACAGAACTACAGAATTTCTTATAGACTTCAGTCAAAACGTTTTGGACACTAAATCTAAAGGCTTACACTTAAATGCCTGAAATGTCTTTTGTTGACACATAAATTATTATTTTAGAAATAGATTATTTGGACAAGATAGTAATACAAAATGCAGCCAAAAACAGTCCAGCATGGAAGCTCTTTCAATACCACTTAAAGCCCATCGCAGGAAAATATATTATGAAGGTGGTTGACAAAATATACATAGGAGACAAAGTGTGACTACTTTAATAAAAGTTAAAATAAAAAAATAAACTGGATTTCTTTTTTTGTTCACTGCATAATTTTCATTACATTTAATAGTTTTAAAATGTTAACAATGGTAATAAAAAATGATGTAAAACCAGGTTCACCAAAGTAGATGTGCCCATACTTTTTACTGATGGTGTGTAAAAATCCACACTTTAAATATTACATCTGTTAACATGCAAGCTTCGAAATAATCTGTTTTGAGACTGCAGTTTCCGTGAACAAATATTATCCAGATGTAGTTTATCAAAAAATATATAGATACACAACAAAGTTCTTCATCAGTGTAATTATGTATAAACTGTAGGGTTGTTTAATGTACACCTATACAAACATTTTTAGTCTTATATATTTATAAACATTGGTTTTAATGTTGTTTTGACCAGTTTAAATATTGATATTTACATATGATATGGATAAGTGCACCCAAAATCAGCCATTTTCAGACATGTTGACAAATGAAATCCTTGTGGAAAAATATGAATGGAGAAAATTCTGTCAGCCAGATGCGCAGGCGGGACTTATTCATTTCCTGTCACGCTGCTTAAGAAATTATGGGTTTCATCATCTGAGTGTGACAGTCTCAAGCAGTCTAAAATGTCCACTGAAGAAAAAAAGATAAAAAACAAGCAGGACAAAATGCTTTCAAAAACTACTCAAAATGCTTTAAACGTGTACTATAAAACAGTCCAGTTTAACGCTAAAAACTGGTGTGTGCATGTGTGTGCGTGTGTGTGTTTAGCTTGAAGATTAAAACTTTTAAAGGTGCATTAAAAAGCTTTAAGGTTAAATTGTCTATCTTTTATGCTTTTTTTAGGAATAATCCTAACCCTAACCCTAATTTTAGGAATAATTACTTTTAATTGAATTTAATTACTTTTTTGTATACTTAACGTAAAAATGATTTGAGTGCTGCATTTGTCAAATGATTGATCAATTGAAGTTTAACACAAATCAATAGTTAACAATGTTTTTACTACATAGAAACATATATCCACTAATTTCGGATGACTGCTTTGTAGTAATAATGTTGGTTACATGAGTAGCTTTAAGTGCAGTGGAAAGAAAATGTGGCTAACTTACATGCACTCCACACACAACACACACACAGATGTGCACACATTACATACTGACATTTCACATTAAAAAACATTACATACTGGAAAAAAAAACATTACATATTGCACATTTACCTTTTAGATCTTTTGCTCCTATAAAGTTTAAATTCCCCTCATAGCATAGCATAATTAAATAAAATATTTGGAAAAATAGATTCTACATTTTCTCAAAATGTTCTCTCAATGCTTTCAGAGCATTACGTCACAAGACGTTTACCAAACCTCTGTGACGGTTTTCTCTGCGTTGTGTATTTTAAATTTTTTGATACTTTTTGTTTTTGAGTAAACTTAATGCAGGACTGACAAATGTCTTGTTTCTTAAAAATGTATTATTGTTCCCTGTTATACCATGAAGGAGAAAACTGCTCTTGGAAATTGGTTTATGTTACGGTTGGAGAACTAACACCACTCTCTGGTGTGGGCTTCCCCCAACCACACACACACTTAAGAGATCTGGGATGGGATCATAAGTGCTGAACACTTTGCAGGCCTCTCCAATTTTCTTGGTGATTTGCTAACTTGAGAAAGCCTAAGCCGGGTGAATGATGGTGGCCAGCTTCACGCTGCAGCGATAATCATGTTTTTGCAGTGGGGTGAATGTGTAGCAAATTGGGGGGTGAAAAGGTGCTTCAAAAGAAAAGAGTTAGAACACCATCACAAACCCCACACATGGAGCTTAATGTAAATCGCATATGTAGTGGGGGGGGGGGAAACCACGGTCGCCTTTGAAAATGAAACTGCATCGGGTTCAGGGAGAGTTCTGTGGCACAGTGTCTCTCGATAGATACATGCATACTTGAAACTCATACATCACAACAGTCATTTAATATTCTCCCTTCTTTTGACAGACCATCTTAACATCTTTTTCTACCCCCTCCACTTTCATCCTCTCTTCCAGTACCACGTATCATCCTTTTTCCTCTTTTACAAACAACATGTATGATTCGTTACACAATAAAGACTGTGTTTACTGACAGAAAACAGGAGTTTATTGCTCTTAAACCTTGTTCAGGTAGGCAAATTAGCCACACTAACAGACAGAGAAGCAGTGTGAAAGAAATCAATTGTGTCATTTGGAGACCATTGAAAAATTGTGCTCATGTATGATATCTTACGAGTCTATACATTTATTTATCAGATCAATATGTTAATAAAGATCACTCTCTTTAAACATAAGAAAAGAACTAGAAGAATTACAACTATAAATGTATGTAACTAATTTAAATAAAATAATTATAACATTATAGTTAGAATTATAAGACTTTACAATAAAAGATACTTTTCTTTTACTTGGCTGTTGTTTAAGTCCCTCTTTATGACCCCAACATGCAGGCTACATGTTTATTAACAAAAAAAAATCATGACAGCTGGGTCTTGTCAAACTGAAAGTACATCAAAGCATCTTGGTAATGGCTGGTTAAAATGGTTTTCATTTTTCATCAGTACCAAATGCCAGCCATGACATAGCTTGTGCCTGGGGCTGTTCTCTCTTTGCCTGTCGCTTGCACACTTTCTCTCACACACAGGATTGATGACTAGTGGTGTGTCTTATTGAACTTTGTGTCCCTAAAAACACTGGGTTTGTAAAGATCTTGGTAATGAGCAGCCTTGTCTCTGATTTCACACACACACACTCACACACACACACACACACACACACACACACACACACACACACGTTTGTATGCCTTATGGGGACTTTCCATAGACATAATGACTTTTATACTGTACAAACTGTATATTCTATCCCCTAACCCTAAACCTAACCCTAAACCCAACCCTCACAGAAGCCTTTATGCTTTTTTACATTTCACATCAGTTTTCCTTGTAGGGACTGCTGGCTTGCCCCCACAATGTAGGTGTGTGTGACTTTTACCATCCACGTGGGAACATGCAGTCCCCATAGTGGTAGAAAAACAAGCACACACACACACACATACAAAAACATATTTACTTATCTATCTAAATAGCCCACAATACATGGTAAAGTAAAGCCCCCCCCACACACATGCTTCTTGCTGGAGAAACACATATTGGGTTAATGTTCTCAATGAAAACATGCTAAATATCTTTCCTCTGTTCCTCTGAAGGTTAAACCTTTTGTAATCAAAGCCAATAGCACAGAGTACCACCCTCACCTAAAACAATAAACACGCACATGCACATACACACTTATTCACACACTCTAACGGTCAGGATCAAAGGAGGCAGGGCCACGCTGCACCTTAAGCTACAATAATAAAGCGAGTGACCGTAGTAGCAGGATCTGGGTTACTCATATTTTCCTATCTGATTAAGCCCATATATCATCCCTTTACACAGACACACACAGATGAGTTATGGTGGGAATTTCTTAAATAATTTCCATCAAGACAGCAAGCCCTTTCTGCTTCTCCTCAACACACACACACACACACACACACACATAAACGCGCAAACAGATTCAAGTTAAGACTTAAAGTAAATGACCGTACTTTAGCCTCTGCTGAGCATGCATACAATTTCGCATGTTTGCCCACCACAAAAAACAAACCAGATGCACATGCATCACTTAATTGTGGCTACACAGCGAGGAACTCATTTAAGTACTTATGCCATTTTGCACAAGTAAAGAAGTGTCTGGGTGTGCTCAGAAGGGCCCAGTGTGGTGAATACTGGCAATGCCTCCAGAGAACATTCATTACGCAGGCATCACACTTAATCCCTGACCATAATCTGACATTCAGAATATTTGAAGCTAAGTATCATTACTTACTGCCCATTATATTCAACCCCAGAAGGCTATCTGCTCTATGTCGGGCACCAACAGGATGCCCTGTGCCATTTGTATGGTTTATTAATGGTTGTACTGCAGTCTATCAATCAAATGCTCATCAACCTTCATTAGACGTCATTCTAAATGATTCAGTGAGCAATAAACATGGTTTCATTGAATAATAGACGTGTGCTGAGAGTATCTGTGTGTGTTTGTGTGAGTGTGTTTTTTAAGGCTGCAGGTGTCAGGGTGGGTGGGCTGTTGTGTGGCTAGCAGTGGCTTCTTTAAGGGCAGTCCCCGGTGAAATTAATATCTCTTTCCCATCTATTCCTCTGGCCCCTCGAAATATTGTGGCTTTCTCTAGTCTAAGCCCTGCGCGAAGCTAAGGGACCCTCACGTACGAAATTACAAGCACTTGAAAAGATCTAATGTGCTTTTAATTGTGTCTCTCCATTCAGAGAGAAGGAGGAAAGGGAGAGAGAGGGAAAGAGAGAGAGTGAGCAGGCCTGGAGTGTTTCACAACACAATAGAGAACAAATGCATTAGTCTCACAAAACAAGCGTATGCGCTGTAACCTTACTGACACAAGGAGGGTGGAAAGGGAAGTGAGGAGGGGGTTTCATGAATGGGACCCACACAGACCAACACAACTTCAAACAGACTCTGGCTTCTGTGACCGAAGTGATGTAGTCTCGGAATGGTTGTGTGTTTTCATTTTCTTTTACTTTTTCCGCTTCTGTCTCATTTCAAATGAGTTAAAGGAATTCTCTGGATAACATCAAATGGAGAGCCATCATTGTTCGCCATACAAACAAAATACAACAAAACTGCCACAATCAAATACAGACCATACAACAGCTACACTCTGAGAAATGCACGTGGAGATAATATTCTTAACGTACTTTTTCCATTTAGCAGGAAATGAGGATTAACCTGCAGATAGTATCCTTGTACGGCCAGGGCATGCTGAGTAATTGGAGACCAATCATCCAATCACAGTCACAGAATTTTTTAACCTGTCGACCCATAACTCATAAATGTGTGTCATTACCACTCAAAAACACTTGGTAGGTCCAAAGGTTAAAGACATAAATCTCTGTTTACTTTGCTACATCCCCTGCGTGCCAGAGGGATTTGTGTCGAAGTCTCTTTGTGGGAAAACAAGAATACAAAGACCCAATGAAGCCCCACCGAGGAGATGTAGAGCTGGCCCAGAACACCACATAGCCACCCACTATATGTCTGCTTACCCTGTAACAGAACACAGACACATGCTATGACAGACCAATTATGAGACTGAAAAACTATGGCTATTACAGGTTTATCTATAACCGTTTGATTAAATATAAAAATATATATTTAGCAGATTTATGTAGATATATGCCACTACTTTTTCTAAAAAAAAGACCACAAACATCAATAAATGTTCTCAGGTTATGCAATTCTTTAACATTTTTTGTGTTAAAGAGAACTTATCTATATCTCCTATTGTCTTATATGTAAGAATATTTTATTAGCGAAAACAGAAAAGAAAAACAATATATGAACTGAACTCGTCAATAATTTCCCACCCATTGTGTTTACTAGCTCTGCTAACCAATTATAATGGATACAGCTAATTAGCGTTTTGTGAATTCATAAAAAATGAGTTAAACTTGTGTGCACATATTTTGTGGCATATACACCCCAGATCACACACGCACACTCCATGTCTTGGCAATTTAATGCCCTCTGAGGTTGGGCTGAAAACAATAGACTTTCCAATTTTCTGTGTCACAGGCTCTGTTTGGGTGGTGCTCAATGCCGACATGTGTGCGACAAGATGCCACAACTAATATCAGAAGATGAGAACACACAGGAACAGACGAACGGCTGCCACCCAAATGTGCACTGATGTCTCTGCGTGGGAAAGTTGAGGGAAAGTCAGAGCAGCTGAGAAACGTGTGTGACAGACGTTCTTGGCAGTGTTTTCAGGTTTTCCCCACATTTTCCTCTCCCCAAACAAATGAGAAAAATATCTGATTACTAAAAATTGGATAAATGCCTTAATTATGTCTGTGACTGACTAGCTATAATCTGCTGGTAGCTGTATAAAGAGCTTTATCTGTTGAATATGAATCCTCAGAGCAAGGTTAATCCTTTAATCGAAGAATATAACCTGATGGATGAATAAGTGTTGACAAGAGACATGAATGTTTTACCACAAACCCTTTGTCAACCACTTTAAAGAGCAATGAGATAATCCTTCTATTCACTGACAGTTAGTGCCTTTCAGTGTTTTAGGGTTTACCCCCCACACACAAACCCACACACATTCCCTCTCGCTTTCCCTCTTTCTCGCTCTCTCTCTACATGGGCAAATTTCCTCATTAGCACTTGTGCACACAGAGACAGAAACTGGTCAGTCTTTGTGGCAGGTGCAATGACCATTTTAAATCTGAACAGAGATCAGGGCTTGCTCTCTGACACCATTATCTGATTTCACAAAAGAGTGCTTAACTCTGTTCTGGGATCAGTGACCCTGAACCTATTTTAATCAGTGTCTGATAAACAATGCATTTTCACTGCCCCGAGATCTGTGGTACAAGGCTTAATACATCTAACAGGAGACCAATGGCCTGAGATGTGTGTAGCAGGGCCCAGGCTGAGTGAACAGACAGAACAGCCCACCAACTCACTGTTAGTCTTGAGTCACTGGACCGGAGTGTGTCTTCTTAGTTGCTTAATGAACCCTAGCGGCAGAGAGAGATATATAGAGACAGACAGTGTGAAAGAGGTCTGTGTGTGTGTTAAATAATTAAGGATTAGTTTACGTGAGGCTGTGCTATGTTGTGAATAGTCACTATGCTATGTTGTGAATAATCCCTTTAGCTATGACTATATTCACAATACAGCATGGCCTAGAGTGCCTTATTCCTTTTATAAAATGATTATGATTATGAAATGTTTGCCCTTGTTTTGGGAACAAAAATCAAGAAATGCCATTCTACCATTAGGGGTATAACCTTAACATGTAAACAGTATAATATTCAGTAACAGAATGTTTCAATGCAACAAAAACAACAATCAGCAATGAGTGTTAAGCTTTGATCCACAAAGTTGCTTGATTATGAAATAATAACTGGCCTATGTTATATATAATGCAAAGGTACTAACCAATCAGCATCCAGAACAAGAGTTATACATTTTAAAATGAATTAAATATAGCACACTCATTTTGCAATATAATGAAAATATAATATAACTTTCATAGTATAACATTCATAATATAACATTCGTAGGTGGTCAGGTGGTTCAACAAAATTTAAATACAGTTTTTTTATTTGCATACATAGGTTTAATGCTTGGCACTAATATAAATGTTGTAATGATTGAAGTGATTAAATTGCTATTTTTATTGCCCTCATTGAAGCCTCGTTGCCCTCAGCTTCTCTCGCTTTTATTGGCTGCCATAGGCAGGTCAACCAGGGTTGCCCTGTTGCATTGCCGAAGCCTCTTACCATCTGTTTCGTCTTGCTACCTAAATACTAAAACATCTCCACTCTCACTTGTGAGAAATATGCCCTGGAGGACAGCAAAACTAACCACTGCCATTTTTGAAGCCGTCCACCATCTGCCACCATCTCAGTTGTGGATAGGTGAATCAGCTCAAAGGTTCACTCACTTTTATAAAATAACAGTTCATCTCTTAGATAAAGGGATAGTCATGACAGTGATGTCCCTCAAGAGGTTAATTTACTGAACCTGCAACATTTGTATTAGCAATCTGGATTCTCAACCATTCAGTTACCACTTTTGAGTGTGATCCATGATCAAATAAAAAAACTGTCCTTTAACCACAACATAATTAGTGGTTTAAGAAAACTAGTTGATATAAGGCATTTGGAAAACTATCCAGAACTTTTAAGTTTGTTATACCATGACCTATGTGGTGCAATATTCCAAACGATTATTATTCAAATCTAGCATTTGATCAATCAATACACAGCACTGTCACGGAATAAATGTCTCTCTTATGTTAGGACTTTTAAGATATACAAAACTATGCTAAGTTGACGTAGGTTACAAGAATAGAATAGAATGTAGCATAATGTTATCATGTTATGTAGCATAAGCACATCATTAGCCAGAATGGTCTGATATAAACGAGTGTTAAGGTCCTTATTCTTGACTTTGATATGTATAAATGCCACACAGAGATTTGGCGAGGGGAAAAAGAATTGGGTTCGGTTTCTATCCAAAAATTTCCCATGGCTGCCACACATATAGAGAAATGTCATAAAACAAATCAAGTTAATTGGATCCAGACCTACAACACTCTCACAAAAAAGGCTATGCCAGTTTATGAAGGATATATGAGGACAGAGCGTTCATTTGAGAGGCAGTCTGACAGTCCTCACAAGCACTCAACATAGCCTAGAAATCAATTCACACAGCAGATATAACAAACTGACCACTTCAGATGCATGTCGGTATAAAAGCTAGAAATATACTTTCACTTTAATCATTATTTTTTTATATAATCATCATCTGTCTTTTTATAATAAACCACCACTGCTTAAAAGAACGCATTAATCAAACTAATAACAATTAAATGAAAATTTATCATTCAAATATGCAATACACCACACAATGGGAATCATCAGGTCAAAACAGCAATAAAATCTATGTGATAAAGCTCAACCTTACAGATGTTGTAATGTAAGGCAACTGGGAGAAAATGGCAGGTGGGCAGGTCTCCCTGTTTCCCACCCTCTCTTTGATGGGGGTACAGTGGAACCTCCCAAATAGCTCAAAAGACTGGTGTGACAGTATGTGTGTGTTTTCCTTTTGAATGGAAAGATCCATATCTTTTAAATGAAAAGGGGTTTATTGCTCTGTGTGTGCATGGCCATGTGTATGTGTTTATCACAGCTCCAGTAACTGATGGGGTGTTATGATTAATGATGTGGTGGGTGAAACGCATCCTGCATCTATAATCACCAAGCATGTACACAAACACACACAGTTATGAAACCGTGAGTGTTGGTGGTCCTTCAGTGACATAGTAATAGCTGTAAGACTGTATAGAGTATTAGGTGGGGTCGGGTGGAGAGGCTGCCACTGACGGAAGGCCCTTGTTACACATCCTTTACGGCACGAATCATGTGACGTCTATGAGAAACACATGTGGTCCGGTCAATGGGAGCAAAAATATGACGACTCAAATCACTTGTGGCAATTTTCAGTTAGGTGAAACTCAGCCAAGCATATACACACACACAGCGGCTGGCTTTCTCCTTGAACATACACACGGATTGTCTACAGAAAGATTGTTCTGTTTAGGTAAAACATACTGTAGACCCATGCACGCTCCCTAAATGAAGAGCATTTCCCCACAGACAAATTGAAAACAAAAGAGTTTTGCGTGTATTGATGGTAAACTTTTTTTCAATCACAACGACAATGTCTGCCCTACAACGTACATTTAAGATGTTGGCTTTAAGGTTCTCTATTGAACCACACTGTGGGGACCACACACACACATGCACACACTGTCCCTATAGAGATGACAAACTGCCATACTGACCACTCTTGGAGTCTGTAATCATACAACACACAGTATGATTTATGAGACAGACTCTCCCACACCCTCACTTTCACTACATCACAGAGAGAAAGAAAGAGAGAGAGATAGAAGGAGAGAGAAGCTCTATAACATAATTATAACAAAATAATTTACATTTATGCATTTGGCAGATGCTTTTATCCAAAGCAACTTAAATTGCATTATACTATACATTGAGTACGTGCGATCCCTGGGATCGAACCTATGACCTTGGCGTTGTTATGCCATGCTCTAACCACTGAGCTACAGGAAAGCTCACAGATTACACAAACACAACACAATGGTCAAACCAAAGACCATTTTTTTTCCATGGTATATAGTACATAAAGATAATCTGTGTTTATATACAGCTACACCATATATAATACTTAAATATAAGTAGCTTTCCTGTAGCTCAGTGGTTAGAGCATGGCGTTAACAACGCCAAGGGCATGGGTTCGATCCCAGGGATTGCACATACTTAGAATCAATGTGTAGTATAATGCAATGTAAGTCGCTTTGGATAAAAGCGTCTGCCAAATGCCTAAATGTAAATGTAAATAATTACAAGAAGGACAGAGGTTATAATTAAATAATTACAAGAAGAGGACAATTAACTACGCTGTCGTTGCCCTGGTCAACACAAAAAAATTAACCAATCCTGTTAAAGATATTTTGAAATAACACAACATTAAAAGATTTAATGAAAAGTTGAATATAAATTTTTATATTAAAAGGGTAAAAAAGAGTTCAGTCTGAAGAGAGGCAGAGTGAGAGTCAGACCGGGAGGCCTGTTATTTCCACTGGTTAATAAAAATGACATATGAAGTAAAGAATGTCTGCTTTACTCTGGCTCTTCTGCATTTTTGAAATGTGTTTGTTGAGAAGCTGTGGGACATGCTGGGTTCGTCTTGAGAAGCTTGTGCAGGAAAGCAAATGTCATTAATCCTTTAAAAAATTCAAAATATTGACTTGTCATAACAATGTCTGGAACCCTCCACTTCAGTGTGAGATAACCTGTGGGCCCTGTCTTAAATGGAACCCTCATTCCCTGCAATTCTCCTCCAAGTCTACACACTGCGTTGTGCCCTGTTGGGTAACACTCTGTTGTGGAGTCTGTGTCAGTGTGGGCCCATTAAGCATTCCCATTGAGCCTGGCACATTCAGGCCCAGGAGTATGCATCCTACATACTGCCATCTTTGCTAATGGTGGACTAATTACTCTTAAAAGAAAATAATAAATAAAATAAAATATTCCTAAAATCTTAATAGGCTACAACCCAATGGAGGAGAGAAAAGTCCTACAACCCAATCTGTCATCGTTGTTTGTTTTACTCTGTGTATCACTAAAAATAAAAAACAATTCCAATACTTCCAAAAAGGCACTATAAAAATAGGATAAAAGTAGACCCTGTGACTTCTGTTTAATATTTCAAGTCCTCTTTAAGGTCAATATTTTCAAGTCCTCTATAAAATACCTTTCTGTGAGAAATAAAATTTAAGACATTATTCACTGGTAATTTCACCTAGTTCTAGCCAGATTATGGTAATAAAAAGACGGAATTCTTTATTTTGGCTGCTAAACTATCACCCTAAGGCTGGTAGGCGCCCCCTTGAGGAAATCCCATTTGTTTCCAATAAAAAACAGCATTCTCAGCCCATGGAGCCTGACGGTGCAGTGGTGACGTCAGTAGCAGACAGGTAAAAATATTCTATTTCATTTTAAAAAAATCTACTTCATATATTATATTATATTATATTATATTATATTATATTATATTATATTATATTATATTATATTATATTATATTATGGATAATTATATTATGGATAATTATATTATGGATAATTATATTATGGATAATTTCATTTTCAACTCTCTCTGACTAATGTAATGCTGAATCGTAATTAAAAAGCTGATCCCTTTTGAGACAAATTCGTGTCATTTGTTTAACGTTATTATAATAATGGTTTAATATAATATATATTAAAGGTTTGACATAGTGTGTGTCTTGGTGTAATAATATAATAGCCAACACTCACAGTAACGTTTGTAGTGAAATGAGTTGATGTGGAAACAGACGGTCCGGGTTCACTGGAAATAGATGGATCTGCCAAGTGACTTCTAAGGGCAAACCAAGAGAAATGTTTTCACTCTCGTTGAGCTCATAGAATTTGGTTCGTGTTCGCGCGAAGGCGACGGAGTTCACAGAGCGCTAATTAGTGCAGGAGAGACAGAAGAGCCACAACGTCATTTATCACGCGACCGTTCAGGGGCCACCACTAACGAGCTCTGCCAAAACAAGAGAGAATAAGAAATACCGTCAGATGAATTATTTATTTTGAAGCATGTGTTGCATCAGTATAACCCCCACAATTCTACCAGTTTTCTCTTTCTCGTTTCTCCTGCATTCCCTAGGTTGTTTGTTTGGCAGAAATGACACTAACTTTTTCTGGTCCTACCTTTCATACTTCCCAGCTTAATCCACATCGTTTATTGTGAAAATGCAATTTAAAAGTTATTATGTAATTAAAATCATGTTTCACTGCTGGAAACTTCAAAGGAGAGGCCTCGTTTCCGTGGACATAGTTTGCCGCTGATGTAATAATTTCCCTGGGATATTTAAAATAAACACATTAGGCCCCGGGAATTCAAAACTTGTCTCTGGGTACACGGCACGAGCTCCTTGATTGGCGTGAGTAGCGGACGCCACAAAGCGGCAGCAAGGCGAAATGTTGCAAAACGAACCATCCCCATTGTAAATTGTAAGTTAATAAAGTAAATAGAGTCGGTTACCTATGTTTATTAACACCATTTCTTCACACTAGTTTTTAGCTTTTTATCATCCTCCTTTCCCTGTCTCTCTCCATGCTTGGTGGTCCTGCTTTCCTCCTGACCTCAGCCATGTGTTTTCACTTTCTCCTCTGATCTCGCCTCCGTGACCAGCGGGGAACGAAATACAAATTGAATAGTAACTATTCACAGACCTGTTCCATCACGCCGACTTTCAGGTCATTTTGTCTTTTATAAGGAGAGACTACAATAAAAGATAGGCCTAGATGTTGTTTAATTCCCCCCGGGGTACTCCAGCCCATTTATTTTTAACCTGAAAACTTTATTTTTAATAGAGATTTCGTTTAATAGGTTTAGGTGGGTTGCTGGATAATTCCATAATAGTGATAAAAATCTGAATTTGTTGCATTGCTTGGACTGTTTTTCTACTCTCTCGGTAGGCTTATACCACGGATGACCAAAGAGCTTGTTAAATTACCATTACCGAAAACGGATCATGCTGATCCTGTGAGGTGTATTTTTATTTTCGCCGTTCTGCTAGTTATTTATTTTTAGTGTCTAAATCTCCTCCGTTCTATCCCTCGCGATCTGTTAGTGCCGCGCGCTGGACGACGGGCGCTCGCCGGTGGCAGGTTGTGTTTGTTCAGCTTTTATTGAGATGTGGTCTGAAGAAGTTAAAAAGAAAGCCTTTGTTGTTTTTGGGCTTGGTGTTTTCTCTGGAGCGTGTCCACGAGCGGTGTGTTCGTTCTTCACGTTGAGGGAAAAGCTATGGCTTTTTTTTGGACTTCATAAAGAGAGGAAAAATCTCCTCTCTTGGGATAACTGATAATAGTATACAACCCCTTGCTACATTGAAGCTTGTGTGTTGAAAGGGAGTTAAGTCCGTAAATAGTCTATTGATTTTAACGAGTGAGGACATTTATTTAGACTACGAGAGATAATCAACATTTTCTTTAACTTTAAAGATTCACTGACACACCGTGATATACCAAACGCTAAATAAATTATAACCATGCACAAGTATTTAAAAGTGAGATTCAAATTGTATTTGCACTATCTGTGATTTATTATTTAAAAAGGCAATCACCTGCTGCGCATTAACGCTCTAGGCATTTTTCTTCTTGCACGTTTTCTTTATCAAACGATTCTTGTAAACTCGGATTCGTTTACTTAGCCTGGATTTCATTGCGCAGTTTTGCACGGTTTACCTCTATTTGGTTTATTAGTCCTTGGGGTTACCTTGCCCAAACATTCAGATGTGAATACTTTGGCTTTAGGTTTCATGGATATTGACTCAGCTCCCTGAACGCTGCTCAGACGGGTGTCAGGGTTTATGGTATGCATTTACAAACCGTCACGGTTGTCAGAGGGAAAATACGACTGGAACAAGTGACGTTTTAATCAACAGAGCATGTAACATTTATAAGCGAATTCATATTTTTGTTGTTAATTTTATGTAGAACA
>JAZGTJ010014295.1:356-14248 GCA_036877575.1 Botia almorhae
GTGTGTGTGTGTTCACTACTGTGTGTGTGCGCACTTGGATGGGTTAAATGCAGAGCACAATTTCCGAGTATGGGTCACCATACTTGGCCTCACGTCACGTCCTCCTCCTCCATAAAAATGCTCACAGCATCAGAAAATTGCATTCGATGATCTTTGAGCTTCATTCCATGTGTTTGTGCCCCACAATTTACCTTTACTATCTTATTTTAATTTAAGCAATTTTTAACCCAAACTAATTTTTAAATATTGATAATAAAATCTCTATATAAAGGGGGTATATATAGTGGGGTCCAAACATCTAAGATCACAATAAAAATCTGACGTGTGTCGTCATTTTCAGACCATCTACTGTATTTTCTAATACACTGACAAAAAACACAGACAAATAATGTCATATATCAAATAAAAAAAATCATGCAGAGACAACAGATTGTTTTGCTTATAATATGTATCCACTAGACTTTTGGGCCCTTACTCATAATAATATAAACTAAGTCAAATTAAACTGAAAAACTTGGCTAGTTTAACTGCACTGACAATCTGAATGTGTACCTGTGAGACTTTAAAAAGGTTAAACCGCTTCTTCCTGTATCGTAACAGCAGACACGCGAGTGCATGAGTGCACCTCTCTGTATTTACACCCGTCAGCCTCATCACATCCAGATATAAACCACTCAGTCACGTGTAAACTCAACACCTGACAGCTCCTTACAGGAATGCTCGTGTGTTCAACACAAGTTCAGCTCTGTGGACTGACTGACACACTTAGCACAGAAAAACAAAAGCTTGTCTATCAGTTCACAAAAACTGTAATGCGATGACAACAGAAGTGGATGGGACAAAGCAATCTGGAGGGTTTTAAAGCAGAGTTGTGCAGCTTGTATGTTTGTTTGAGCATTTATGTTAACTCCTTTATGACAGTGTGTAACTTGAGCTGTATATTTGTTCAGACTGTTTATTTAGTGGTGAGAGCGCAGTTCTGCAGTTTTAGGCAGATTTAGTTTTGCAGTTTTCTGGATTACTAATATAAATCCTGTTCATTTGTGTGTAAACAGTTCCTTTCTGATGTTCTTGCATGTATCAGAAGTTACAGTGTTTACATGGTCACTATAATAGATACAACGCGGCACAATGTTTTATACAGCTATATTAAACTGAAGGTAATAACACTGTCAGTGCATTACTGCAAACCAGTTTTTCTTGTTTTAATTAACTAAAGACAGGCCACAATGATTGTCTGTGATGTCACAGATTCTATTCACACAGCTGTATAGAGAACAGTGTTATATGAAGGATCTGTATTACCTCATACACACTGTGACAAACTCGACATACTTCCTATGTATGGTCACTTTCCCTGATAACATTCGACTCCGCCCTACAGGATGCGTCATCATGCGTCATCAGCCAGTCATAATGCTGGTCACGTCCATGTGTACAGACTCATCTTCTTTACCTCTGCTCCAGGAGTTGATGTGTTGGTATTTGTATTTTTAACTGTATTCTCAGTATGTACGTCACTTTCTTTAGAAAATAAATGAATGAAAATAAATACTTTTATAAAAAACATTGAGTGAAATGTTTAATATCTGCTCATCATTATTTGAACACGATTCAAGTTTTTCCTCTCCAATCTCCTATCTCGGCTTAACATGAAAAACAAGCAAAGAATTTTTGATATGTACACAGAACATTTACAACCGAGCTTAATTTTCTTGCAGGCCCTAGTTACACAAAACACTAACAATTTTAGATCCATTTTGGGTCTTTTTGACCAAATTATTAAAAGGAACAGGCTCATGAGAGGTATTTACAAACAGGAGAAATCATTAGTGAATGTGAATCTGTCTGATTCTGAACCCAGACTGCAGGTCACATTCTGAACACAGACTCACATTCTGAACACAAAACCATCTGCTGAGTGACTCACAATGCAGAAAACTCAGAGCCACGTTCTTAGTAATACAGTAGTTGATAGTAGTACAAAAGTTGATTGAGAAAGTCTGGCACCCAATCAGCCTCATTCTGTGGTTAATAAAAGTGCTCCAGTCTTCCTCTACAAGGCTGAGATCTCTCCTCATTATCTCTCTGGTTCTGCTCTTGCGGTGAGACTTGAGTACAAGAGCAGTGATGTGCAAATAATGGATTTCCAAGCTGTCGCTGGCTCGCATCCTTAAGAGGAGGACACTAATGCACTTTTAATTACAAGTGTCATTACAGAGACATGAGTGACAGTTACGCAACCCTTCCGGTTGCCAGCAGCCCGCAACCACTACACCACAGCACCAAACACTTGAACAAGCTCTCCTTCTGTGTACATAACTGCATATACATATTAAACAAATGTATGTACAATATTTAATAACTACATCATTAGATTTCATAAATAACTTTAAATATTTCCTTTTCGATCTATTCAGTGAAGGTTTCCTGCATTACTGCAGCAGGGCATCTAATTACTGGCCTCACACCACTAACTGATCTGTGCAGGGTTTTGCTGTGTAGACAAATTGTCTTTAGAGGGGACATCAGACGTGAAGGGTGCAATTAAATCTGTGTATCATTTAAATATCCCTGACGCCCCAGCGGAGATGATGGGCTGTGCTCGGCTGATTCAGTTCATTTTGAGGCAGAAAGAAGTGATTTGTACGAGTCACTCACACGTCTCAGTGTTATTGTCCTGAAGGACACCAGGGGACGGTTTAACACAACACTGCACAATAAACAAATGCCACAGGAACAGACAGAACTGGGAGGCTTTTCTGTTGTTACAGAAATTAAATGTCTCTAGTTTGGCCTGTCCTCTATAGAGGACAATGTCAATGACAGATGCCTGCGTTTGCAAGTGAAATTCACTTTGAGAACTGATTTTAATAGAGTTTATGTAAATGTACCTCACTTTGACCCGAGTCATATATGAATGTGCGTGTGACATTTGCTTCTCAAAGATTTATATTCTAGTTATATTTCTCATATGCTACACCACAGAGACTTCAGAAAGGAATTCCAGTTTACCGTATCAAACAATGTGCAGCATGCATTACTTCCTGGTCATTTGTCACGATAGACAACTAAAAGGAAGTAGGAGCACAGTGCATTATGGGATACAGTATAACAGTGTGCTCTGTTATACTGCACATTCCGTCAGATACTGTAGGTCAGCTGAGAATGCCAAGCACATAAAATACGCAAACTTCTTCCAATAACATTCTGCAGAAATAGTATGAGAAGTATGCTAGTGTGCCATCCAGAACACAGTCTTCCAATCAGCTGTGACGGAGCCAAAAGACATCAAGAGATGAATCACAACTTTGAAAACGAATGAAACATATCAGCATACAAACGCATTGTTCTCAGCTCACCCAAGCGGTTTCCAGTTACACTCATCAAATGCACTGTGTTTATGGAGTATGTCTTATGACTGACAGTCTTATTATTGAAATGCTATACAAAATCAAATGTAGTGCTTCTGCTGGAACATATTACAGTGGAATCGAATCAGTCTTCATTTCTCACCCCATCATGTCATATTATGAGGTTTAAAAAAAGGCCAGAACTTGCTGAATCCACAGCTCACTGCATTCATCTCTGGTTAAAATGGCCATTGTAATGTTTCAAACAGAGATGGCGCTAGAGAGGCAGAAGTTATGGACTGCTGCATAAATTCAGCTCGTGTCACATTATCATGTATTCAGTATAACCACATTTACTCATTAAGGGAGGTTAAAGATAATTTATGACTGTTTATTGATGCAGAAGCTTACGGGTCTTCTGGTTAATTTAAAATGCCCCCAGTTCACAATAAACTGACTCCCACCACTGCTGGGTCCATTAAAACTTAACCTGCCTCACTCAAGTACTTTGGCCTCAATGTAAAGCCTGTATTTTCTCCAGTGTGGGCTGCTATACATAACACGGCCAGCTGCTGTAACATTCCTGCTGAAAACATCCATTCGGTTGTTTTTTTGAGTCACTCCCGCCGTTTGCCGCCTCATGCGTAATGCCCTTTTCCAAAAGCTTCTTGTGTGGCAGAGATTTCGCTGTAACACACAGCTGGTAACCCAACACTGTTGCAACATCTTCTCCATCACGACTGTGTCTTGTTCTTTCCACTGTAAGCTTTGTAAAAGATCAGTTTTAGAAACAGATCAACTGTAGCCTGACAGAACGCAGTGTATCTAGTTTACAGTGTGTTGCAGACTAAACGGGCAGTAACAGGCTGAGCTTTGAAGATTCTTCACTAATATCAAGTATTGTAGTATTACCATGTTCTTTATGACATGACACCACAGCACACATAGCATGCTAATACCATACAGTACTGCTTTTGATTCCTTTGATTACTGTAATGAGGTACTTTAGACACTCAGACAGAGTTTCTCATGGCATCAATACAGTTTGTGACGATTCTGATGAAAATCTCTGTTCTGAGGACACTGCCCACAGGGAGCTGACTGCCTAACAAGAGAAACACTCTCAAATTAGTCTGACTGGAGAATTAGCTGAATTTGACCTTTTCCTTGCTAAGCAGACAGGTTGTACAGACGCTCAACCAATGTGCTCCCCAGTGACAGCAAAAATAACTTTTTGTCAGAAACAGGCTGATAGTGTTCCAGCGATTTTAACCAAAACCTGTCAATTTGTGAAGAGGGAGAGAGCGTGTGAGGGAGGGAGAGAGAGAATGTTATGCTGTTATCATGTTATGCTGGTGATATGGACATAATTACATAGCAACAGCACAGCACACATGATGAAATACACTAACACACACATTCATTTATCAAGGTGAACATCACAAGGGATCAACCACATACACCTTTAATGAGACGGGCCGGGCAGCGAGACGGGCCGGGCAGCGAGACGGCGCGGGCAGCGAGACGGCGCGGGCAGCGAGACGGCGCGGGCAGCGAGACGGCGCGGGCAGCGAGACATTTCCAAACTATTTCCTTAAATGTTTTTGTTAATTTTGTGACGTGTAAAACAGGATGTTTAATAGGGACTGAGAATGATCATGAAACATTGCATGAGCATACAGAGCACTGCCAACATCAGTTATCTGAACACAAACAGAAATCTCAGGCTCAAGTTTAACCTCCAGAGTTTCTCAGGTCTCTGTTCTCATGTTTCTTCTTTCTAAAATGCATCATTACCACATTAACCATCATTACACAGAGATTTCAGAGATTTAAGAATGAATCATCACAATTAAACAGAGACAAGAAACCGAATATCACCCATCATCATGTATCAATGCAGATTTTCTTCCTCCTAGAACAAACTGGAACAATTTTCCTTATAGACAGAAAATGATGTATTCCAGGTATTTCATTTGATGTTTAATTAAAGACATTGTGTAAATGTACTGTTTGCATCAGAGACGTAACTGCACTAAAAGAATATTTATGAATTAACTTTCTTCTGCCTGCAGACGTTTTATTAGACTGTTTTTCTCTTCTGAATCATCATTGTAATGGCTGTGCTGTGAAATACAGGCTTCCCGGACCCGATGCAAATGTTTCATTCCTTTTAGATTTTGACAGCTTTCTCACACTCACAAAAGCGCGCACACACACACACACACACACACACACCTCTCAGTTACACTCTCTCTTTATAACTCATACCTACAAATTAAGCCATTCTGTGCAATTTTTGCACCACTAGTATAACCAAACAGAAACTGGACAAATAATTTGAATTTCACATTTTGTAAATAAAAAGTGACCGGAGAATTGACAGGGAAAAATCACCAACCCTAACTGACTTTTTAAAACTGTTTCCCCAGAACTGCTTTATTCTGTGTATCCCACTGCCTGGCTGGCCATTGGTCAGATAACCAGATATCCCTGCCCCAAACTCACACCATTGGTTGAGTCAAAAGTGACGTAATGCCTAAACAGAGCAAATTTCAGAAACCATTTCAGTAACTGTTTACACTCTTCAAAACACCACCTTACAACTTTATAGCTTACTCAGACATCTATAAACATCAATACAAAACTCATTAGCAGAATTCTGATATTTTTCAGTCATTAACTGCATGTCAGATCATTCCAGCGCATCCTTAAACTATATACTGAGTTTGATAAATGTGTTGTGTGCTAAAGTGAGAATTTAAACAATTTGAAATTATTTGATCATTTTGTCATTTGTCTTAGGGCTATAAAACTAGCATTTCATAGATCCTAAATAGAGCTAATTAAACAACACTACCCCTCTTTTTGAATAACTAGACATTTTGCATCTTAATTGGAAATGACACACAATAAAAAATGTCATGTGTTCCCCCTGGTTTTTATTTAAATAAAACATTTGAGATTTCATGTGATTAAAAATGTGTGTTTGGTTCAAGGGTAGATAATAATCTATACACAATGGTATTTGAAAAGTACAGCAACAACCAATAACGACAAACAAAGGCATTGCAAAAGGTTTTAATAGACTTGTTATGCGACCTTCATAACAGCAAAGAAATCTGTTTTTAATCTGTTATTAAAATCAACGTATGGCACACAAACAGTGCACAGTTTTAAAAATAATCACAACCCTCTATCTGCGATCCGTGGCTTTCAGCTGCGCGGTCTCCAGGGGCGTGAGCTAGCCAATGACATCACATGATACAGACAGCATATATTTACAAGACCTGCACTGCAAACTCACAAGAGCACAAAGACTCATGATGGAGTTCTCAACAGATCGTCTGTGAGGTTTATGAGAGCGATGAGGGACAAGAAGAGACTAATGTCAGAGACGAGGAACACTACAAGAGTTCTTACTGTGATATTTTAGTCATTAATGGTTATCAGAGTGTATTGAAGCTCTTTCTCCACACAATGGGAACTTTGAGTGCCTAATCTGATTATGAGATGGAATTCCCTCTGAGGGAACCAGAAACTAGTGCAGCAGTGATCATTTATTCACTTCCTGTTAGAACAGAACTTTCTATTATATTTTTATTAGCTGTCAGGAAAATTAGAAATGGCATTTTTTGCATCTCTGAGGGTTTTGCTGGAGGAGAACACAACTTTCCTCCAAACCAAACCTCTTCATGACGGGCTCTTCTACAAAGCTGTTAAACAAAGGCAACATATGATGGTCATTTAATTGAAGTCATTGTTCAGTTTATGAACACATGATCTTTGAGTGTGTATCACGGCAGCACAATCTGAAACATCAGTGCACAGTATATCTTTACTCGTTTGTTTAGGGCAGTACGCGGGTTCAGACACATTTGAAAATGAAGAACAAGCTTTGCTTACACCGCAAAACGTCTTATTTGTTCATCCAATTGAGCTTTAGAACGGACCGTCCGCAATGTTAATTTGCAAGGAATGAAGTCTGATGCATTTGTTCAGTATCTGGTGAATCTACATTGGTTGCTATGGTGATAATGTGAGCTTCAGCACAAGGCCAAAGACTTTCTTGTGAAGCCATCGGTGTGGAAACAGAGAGACTGAGGATCTGGAAATCTCTCTGCAGTGCTGAACCCACGGGGTGCACGAGAGAACAGCACAGAGACATTTCACTCCATCACTGCTCAGAACACAGACGTGTCACATATGGAACTGCACTACGAGAACTATACGAGTGAAACCGAGTCAAGCTACAGAAGCTACACAGTCACACTTTACACACAGTTTACAAACGGTTCCCACCACTTATCTTGCCATCGACCTATTTTGGTGTGTTTTTTGTGATACTGCATCAACTCTCTGTGCTCAATCCAAACACACAGTAATGCATGTCTCCTTCATCTGATACACTATGATACACTTCATCTGGACCTCTCAGGTAATGGGCAGCTGATCATGTGTTTAACAAATGTGCTGTGTTGGGCTCAGGATAAGAGCCACTAACTGTCTCTCTCACAGTACTCACTTCAAGAGCTTGAGCAGAATCCAGAACTCGAGCAGCACATATTGATGCTTCCTTTCAAATGAAATTCACTCATGGACTCCTATTAAATGTTCATTTCTTTCCCTGAAGATACAGATACATCATTCTGTCACTGATTCAACTACAAGGAGTAATTCCAGCTAATAAGAATGGCTAACGATTGGAAAACATGTAAATCAGTTTTAGTCAGTTTTAAATGATAATATAGTTGATTGTTTACAATATACAACAAGAAAGTCTATTGTATCAGGATGCAGTTGATGACTTTGTAGTGCGTCCTAAATGTAGACACACTCTTCTAGCAACACACTGAAAAGTATCAACGTTCCATCACAGTGGACGAAGCTGAACGTTTTAGCCCCCTAATTTTCCTCAACCGTTTCCTGACAGGCCCATTTCACAGGTAACTTGTGTTCTTCAGGGGTCATGTCTGAAAGCATCTGCACACTTTTAAATGTGTTTGACAGAAGCTCAGCTCAGTTCTGGACCACAGCCGGATCACAAAGGTTCAGTTAACAGACTGTGTTCTTGGCTTTGTGCTGACGGCGACTGCTGACACGTAACAAAAGCCGTTTTTTCACAGTAGTTATAACAAGGTCCACACAGAGAGTATCATTACTTGAACAGCGTCTGCTCGCTTTGCTACAAACATCACATACAGAGCCAGCAGCCCATTTATGTAGGAGAGACACTGTATACTTCCAATGAAGCCCTTCAACAGCCAGTTAACCAAAACGACTTTAGATGAATCATCTGCAATTAACATTATTGTATAAAGTCTGTTTGATGAGATAAACTTTAATCTGTTCAGCTTAGTGCCAAAAGACGAGGAAAATTAACCTTGTACATGATTAAAGTTCCTTTTAACAGCCACCAGTGGTAATCATCAAATATATCTGCGTTCACACTAATCTTAATATGAATCACAAATTAATTTGAAAACACTGTGTTCATTTCAAAATGAAGTTGCTAGCCTCACTGAAACGCCTCCGTGTGGACGGACAGCCGAAACACGGAGAAAAAGAGGCAGTTTCAGATTTATGCTGATGAATGTATGAGGTGTAAACACCCAGAATCAATCAGCAGAGCATCATGAGCCATAAACACGCAGAGAAATAATTCTCATTAATCCCTCAAACTAAAGCTCTGCCACTTTTAATATTACTTGTCTTTTGGCCTGAAACTAAACCAGGCCACTGAAGTGAAAAGTAATCCATTTGGAGGAAAACCGTGTGTCGCGTGCCTCTTAAAATTGCCTTATACCAACCAAATCACCCTTGCCAACATATCCGCAAGCTCTGCCCTGTCTGACCTTATAGTGATCTTTTCTTCTGGCTTGCTTCTGAACAAGATTAGGAGTGACACACATTCATCTGGGTTAAACGCGCTGTACTCTCTGCTGATGAAAACACTGATGTCCAACCAGCCTCACTCACTGTAAAATGACAACAAATCCACATATTTCTTCCACTGTACACACTGACACTCCTAATCAAACCCATGCAGAACAATCAATTAACTGAGAAATTAAAAACTAAATTAAGATTAAAGCTAAATTTAATTCAAAATGTAAATTTACAAAAAGTCATAAATAAACAATGTAAGAATACAAACAGAATGAATAAAAGAATTATTGATTTTTGAATAAAGCAATACAGTATTTGATACTAAAATAACTCCATTAAGAACTGAACTTTGTGGAAAAAATATATCTGGCCCTTTATTCATGGATGGACTGATTGAATCTGACCGATTGGACTGATTTCTTTGTACAGGGTTGTCATCAAATACAAAGTATGAGCACATCAATAATACACAAGGAGGCTCATTTAAACACAAACTACTCTTATAATAATCCTGCAGTGACTCATAACAGATTTCATAACTCAGATCAACCGGGTTAGCAGTTATTACCACTGACTGTGGATCAGTCTCATCCAGACCTTAAGTCTCTGCTTGCGTGTGCAGCCTCAGTCATCTGTGTGTGTTAATGCATCTGTACTGATGCTGTTCTGCTCCTCAAGGACAGGAACATAAGGAGCCTTTCTGCAGTGGCCTTCAAACCACACAAAAGCATTCCATATCAGCCGAGAGCCACGTGATCCAGCTTGTTACTCAATGCACTAATCTCATCGTGGCTTTCTATAGAAGTACACTTCTGGAGTGCTGACTTCTGCTATGGGCTGAAAAAGCAATCTGCCGCTGTTTGAACGCACGCTTCAGAAAACAATAGCCTGGAAAGTTCTGGTGGAATTATATTTTGGCAAAAAGTAATTCTCGAAAAAGAACCAGTGATTAGTTTGCTGTTCCTGCAGCACAGATCAGTTTCACAAGCAAGCGTTGCCCGAAGCAACAGCTGTACGAGTGTGAACTCATCTCGCATAGATAAGCAGATGAACTCAATGTTTTCGATTTGGAAGCGGTCTATCGAGATAAACGGTTGTATGTGAACGTTTATCTGCTGTATTAGCTGCCGTGCTGTTTAGAGGTGCGGTCAACACTCTCTGCTCTGTCGTTGATCAATAGCTCACCCTCTGCTCTGCCAGAAGCTCACTGACTCATAATTAAAACTCATAAAGTGGGTTATTTATCCCTGACAGGGCACCCAGAGAAAGCTTAGCACACAGCCATAACTAGATAACAGCAGCATTAATATCATCAGGTATGCCAGCTAGCCCTTTGAAAAACAATAACATGACAACATCATTGATCTAAACAGTTTGTGTGATTATGCAGATGAAAACCAGAAACCTTCTCAACATTCAGAAGACACAGCAGGTCACCTGCGAGCCGTCACGTCTTCTGTATTTGGAAGACGTCAGTCGAGCATTTCCCTGAAATGTTTTCTAACAGACTGTCAAACAGAAAAGCTATTTTCATCAATCTAGACAGCCAAGCACAACAGATGAAAGAGCCCGTCACCACAGAGAAGCGCGAGGGGGGGGGCTGCCGCTTGTATTGTCGGGAAGGAAATGGGATATTTGTTGAAGAAAGGTGGTGGGGGGAATCCGTAACGCTCATAAATTTAGATTTTTGCAGAAATTAAACATGTGACTTCTTATTAGACAGCACTATTGATCTCTTTACCATGTGACAGAAAAGACTGAAGACTAAAGACCGCAGGATAGTTTACATTGTGATTAGTGATGGATAAATGTCAATTAATCACCGTATACAGTATGGTGAGTGCTATAGATCACTTAACTCTGCCCGACAGCTCTGACAACTGTACGTCTGCTCATACAATATCCGTTATCTACAGTATCCCTTCCACAAAGAGCTTTATACAGACATCAGCTCATATGTGTAATGGGATGAAACTGCCCAGGTTAGCTGACTACTGAGCTGAATATAAATATTTATTTCACCCTTCATTGTGAACCTTTACACTGATGAGTTCAAAAAATCAGAACACATTACTGTTTGTGTGTTAAACAGATCAAACAACATGTTTAGGTGAGATTAAATATTAAAAATGAAGCAGAATTCATGTAAAACCACAAATCTTTTCCTCCAATGATACACTGTCAGTCTGAACACATACGGTCATAATGTTTTTCCTCAATACAATGACTTAAAATGACTTGAAAATATTGAAAGGCAAAACAGAGGCCAAAGCATCTCACTAGTGTAAGCTGGAACAGCTGTGTGTGGTTCAAACTGCTCTCTGTCAGCTTCATTCCTCAGAGTCTGTTCAGAGGCCGTAAATCTGCTTTATGAAACAGGCACGAGGACTGAACAAACAAGATAAGTGCGACACTGACCGCGTACACCCACCCAACTGCGCTGTGGGGACTTAAACCACGAATTTTAGAGCAGAACATTTAAGAGAACCAAACACAAGTGGCAGGTTTTTGACAATAAATCCTCTTCAAAGCAGGAAAGACAAATGACTCTCCCCTGGAGAGCTTTTGAAGAGGGTGTATGCGTGTGTTCTTGTCATTTCTCCTGGATGTAATTCATAGAACACAAATGAAGCGTTTGCACTGCAAAATACTGTGTCATCACCAGCCGAGAGCGTCACCTACACAATCTGTGCGTCTAGAAACTGGCCAAAACGGTTTTCACGATTTTTACAGTTTTCGGTGTAACATTTTAAATGTTTGCAGGAGTTCTCTTTGCAGACGCATCTGTCTGTGTCATGTGCGCCTGTGGGCAGATATTCAGGTGTGTGAGGGATATTTGTTCTGCTGTTAAAACTGTCCATGAAGTGCTGATATGGAGCATTGTTATAGTTTGTCATCTACATGACCTACCTCTAAATGTAAGTGTACTTGTGTACTACAGTAAATCTCCAACCTTTTGTGATGGCTGAACCCTTATGATCCGAGTACCTTAGCCAGCAGGGAAAACAATGCATCAACAGAAAAGCAGAATAAATACACGATAAATTGCATCCAGTCCAAGCGTACAGTATTTAGCAAATTAATCTGTCACTTGGCAGCATCTGCTAATACTAATACAATATTTGGCCCAGTGTTAGTTTGATTGTTAATCTTATAAATCATATTTCTGTTTTTGTACAGTCACACAACTGTACATTTTCATAATCAGCATCATTGTAAATACTGCTGGGCCTATAAAGTTTGTGTTGTACAGTGGTAATCCATCAGGTGATCCATCAGCAGATCTGAAGCAGAACCACCTCTAAAATTCACAATACAAAATTTACTCTAAGTTACTACTTTAAAATGAATATACTGTACTTATGGTTATGTTTAGAGATATAGAATAACAGTCCATATTTATCTTTACATTTGTGAAATTAACAGTAAATAACCGCAGTCACAAACTCCCTGCAGTTCTGTCATAATCTCAGTACCAGCAGCTGTCAGGTGTTCTGGAACACACCAGACTGAACACAGATCTGCAGTTCTGTCATAATCTCAGTACCAGTAGCTGTCAGGTGTTCTGGAACACACCAGACTGAACACAGATCTGCAGTTCTGTCATAATCTCAGTACCAGCAGCTGTCAGGTGTTCTGGAACACACCAGACTGAACACAGATCTGCAGTTCTGTCATAATCTCAGTACCAGTAGCTGTCAGGTGTTCTGGAACACACCAGACTGAACACAGATCTGCAGCTCATTCTTTCACAAAACACAAATATGCACCTGCACTTCCTGTTTCTGCCTTCAATCAGACCTCAGCTTCATTTCCTAGAGTCTGCCGGCATTTTCCACCTCCCTGCCGACTCAGCGTGGTCATTTGTTTGTTTTCACCTGCATCTCACCGTTTACCTGTAATCTGTACATCTGTCATGGCGGTGGGTTTGCCACCCCTACGGTGTCATTAGCAGCCTAAATCAACTAAAACTGATGGGGTTATCAGTAGAGCTCTGGCCACACATCAAACTCAATCCTGTTTGGCTGCTGTTCCTCCCTCTGTGAGCGAGAACAATTACCATAAGATGAAGGCTGCCAGCACTGACTAACAGAGAGTGCAGTGACTTCACGCAGCTGAAGCTGAGTATTGTCTAGAACAAACAGTGGGAGTCCAGATGATGTGATGCTCTTTTGTGAGTATGTGAAGATATAAAAATGATTTACACACTTCAAAGCACCGCGTTCCTCAGAATGCAAACATTCATCTGATGCATCATGAAGATTTCAGTCTGAAAGTGAAGACAAACACTCCAGCCTGACAGAATTTTCAAAGAAAGTTGAAGACATTTTGGTCTGAGCATCCAAACAGTTTCTTTAGTGTTCAGCAGAGCCTAGAAACAGCAGCGGAATGAATTACGACCCTCATCAGTTTCTGCTAGTTTCATCACACTGAGAAACAAAGGCCTCTGTCAGAAGCTGTGCTTTCCCACCAGATCTGCTGAACCAATCACAACCTTTACAATGATAACAACAACTGAAGACACAGCAGCACAGCAGCGTGTGTTAGCCAAACAAATTCTCTCTCTTTCAGCTTCTGTACTTCTGTTCTAGTCTCTGCAGAATCTTGGCACAGTGATACTTTGACTATTGTTGCTCTCGTAAGATAAAT
>JAZGTJ010014297.1:0-14247 GCA_036877575.1 Botia almorhae
TTGTTCACCTGGCCTGGTTAGCTCATATGTGACCAGTAACTAGACACGGGGGAATAATCCGAGCGGCCCTGCCGAGGACGCCCCACGCACCGCGGGGAGAGTCGGGTTGCCTGACGAACGCCGAACACTCGCCCGATAATTACCGCAGACACCGCCCGTCCGTCCTCCGCTTATCAGGGGGAGATGACGGAGCAAACGTGGCCTGGTCGCTTTGGGTGGAGTCGGTGGATCATCAGGTCCTTTAGTTTTCGCTTTATTTTGTTTGAAAACAGATGAGTTGTATGTTACACGAAGGGACCGTAATTCTCAGAGAAACTGATGATAAGTTAAACGATAAAGAGGTTGAAGGGGACTGATCATTATAGAGAGATATAAAGGTAGATTATGAACAGATAGAGAGAGAAGGGGCGGTGTCCCACTGTAATAATGCGTTTGATAGTTCGATGTTATCTTATTTTTATATTTCCATAGAGAACACGCAGAGATTCAGTGAAGTCAATGAAGTCAATGAAGTGCGTGTCTGAGGAATACATCAAAAACACAAACAAGACAAACTACTTCTGTAATTTTCTGTAAAGCAATTTTAGATTCTCCCTACAAATGCAATTCACTAACGCTGGCGTTTAATACACGTGTGACATTTTAAAAGTAGCTCGTTTTGAGAAGTTGTGCGAAACAGCCTCTTGCTTCCACTGAAGACGTAAGCTAGACGTGAAACTAAGGTGTGGACCGTGAAAGGAGTGTCTTTTCCTCCGAGATGAATTTTGTACAGCAAGTAGTACAAAAAAAATCAACCATTAAACTTGCCTGGTCCGGAGAGTTGTGTGCATGATTTGTGAATTGTCATCGTATAGTTTAACGTATAGTATAGAGCTTACCTTGCTGTAGTTTAAGTGCGGAGGGGTCCTGCTAAAATTCAAGAAAGAGATTTTGTAAGGGAGAGATTTCATGTACAGAGTTACTTCCTGCATCAGTTCCGAATTCTGGCCAGCCTCTTAAGACACCCCCACATGAACAAACCGATGCCTAAAAATGACAGGAAAACAAGAGCCAGAGTTTTGAAGTCACAGATTTGTTCGTAGTTAAGCAAATGATTTGCTTGTTTTGTCTAAATTTGACTAAAGGGAATATCCCATGTGACTGTGGTGACTGAAAAAGTACAGATATCTTCCAAAATCACTGTATAGTTACTTCCCAGTTTCTTTAGCTCCATATATTACAAGTCACACCCAGTCAGTCACAAAGAATTCAGTTTTCCTCTTTGTCAGGGCTTGTCTATAAAACAGTCTAGAACATAGAACAATATATGATATTCAATACTCAAGAGAACCATTCCTTGAAATAAAGCCAAGCATGTAGTTTACATGTTATACTGATATAAGCAAGACCACAGGAGAGCCAGAGGTTGATTCGTGGTTTCAGTGGTTTATTTTTAAACATGGCCCTACCATGTTTAAAAATGAAAACAAACAACAGGATTAGTCAAACGTTTTATTTTTCCAAGTCAAAAAACAAACAAAACAAATAGATACAGAGAATGACGTAATCAGATTGACTTTTATACAGTGGCAATTTCTTAATTTAAAGTCTCCTTCCCCGCGAACCCCACCCAGTACTGCTCATGAAAACCCTGTCTTACCATTTATACTCTCATGCGCGCACACACACACACACACTCACTCACTCACTCACACATACATACATACTGGGAACCTGGGTACACAGTATTTACTGGACTTGTTTGAAAGACCTATGAAACTGAAGGCAAACAAGGGCATTAGAGACATGGTCAAAACTGTTTCTGCTAATGGAATCTAAGGCCTTGAAACTAAAGCTGAAATATGCAGGAGCGTCAAAGCCATTTCCATGTCAATAAAAACACCCGTCATTACCACCATCCGCTTGGAACAGAGGTGGAGAGCGTTTGCTTTGCTTCTTTATGATGTCTAAACGCCACTTTGAACAGCCATGTCACCCATTTTAAACCAGTCTCTGCCGCCCTCTACTGTTTAAGCAAATGATAATGAATTGACGATGTGGAAATGATTTTGTATCGGCTTAAGGGTCGATTCTGCGCGGAGAGACAATTTAGATTAACACGTGACCAAGATTCGAAGACGAATAAACAAAATAAAAGATGGTGCATATTTAAAAAAAACAAATTGCTCCTTTTTCAAAGCACTTCATTTAAAAAGAACTACGAAGCCAGGACATAATTGTAAAAAAGCTTTTCCTCTGTAACTTAACACAAGATAATAGCAATTTTACTTAAATAACCTGAACAGTGACTTCAATAAAAGAAAATCAAACATGCTAGTTAGTGATTAAAGGGTTGAGTTGAGGACAGTAAAGGAAAATAATTTGAACCTAGGTTTTAAAAACATTAACTAGGTGCAAAGCAGTAAGAGTCATCAACTTCCAACTCCACAGAAGATTAAAAAAAAACTACTTCATGCCCCTCTGTGTGCGCAGAGGTACAAAACTGCTGGTTACACCTTTTTTGCAGTTATTGAAATGATAAATGACTGGGCAGATGCTGGTGAAGGATATAAGGCTTGCATCTTTTGGGGATGGAAAGATTTGGGGAACAGTAGAAAGATGCTTTAAATCAAGCATAATTCTTTGCTCTCCGATTCATAAATCACTACACAACACTTTCACCCGTATCACGGGCTGGCATACATTACACACTACAGTATTACAAGACATGTGTTAATCGGAACAACGCATGAGTCGCCTCCATTTCAAAATGCCACTTTCTAATAAACACCCATCCCCCTCCTGTGTTTCCTAGAAGTGACACTTTTCATGCATAAACTCAATTTTGTTTTTAATTTAAAATTTTAAAAATGTCAGTTCAGAACTTGTGGGAGAGGAAAAAAAGCAACAAGCGCTTATTTACATTGACAAAAAGATATTTTTTTGTAAAATGTGTTTTTCCCCCTCTCTGTGTAAGCTATAAAGACTTTTCAAGGTTTCATTTTGAAACTTTTTAGATAGATACAATCCACTGTTTTCTGTTTGAAGGCTTTCGGCAATACTTCAAGATGTCTTTGATTTCCTTTACATCCAACACTGAATTTTAGAGAGAAAAATGGGAGATAGAAAGGAATGGAAAGGAGGAGAATGAATAATCGTTTTCCCTCCAACACACAGTCTCCTGCATATATCCATTCATTTTTAGTTACTGCTCCGGAATATTCCCTCAAATATAAAACAACTAAAACAATCTATACAAAGGCAGCCTTGTCTGGCTTATAGTTCAAACCATAGATGCGACCACTGAAAATAGGCCTGTTTAGGGAGGCTATTTAAGAACAGTCCAAGTCCAAAAGGAGCAAACAAACAAAAACAAAGACTTCACATGTAGGATCCCAGGTTCCTCAGCCTTCCCTGTAAATCACAACAGACCCAGCTGAGTGGCTTTCCGTTAGTCTTTTTCCCAGGGTCAGAGTACCAATCAGGGAAGTGGGACAAACCCTGGCCCCAACCATCTTTAGTTATTCTCCTCATCGCTGTCATCAGGGCTGATGGCTGGGCTGTAGGTTGGGGAGGTGGGGCTGTAGCCAGGAGAAGTGGGGCTGTAGGTGGAGCCCTTGGGGCTAGTTGGAGAGTAGGTAGGGGATGTTGGCGAGTATTTTGGAGAAGTAGGAGAGTAGGTCGGGGATGTGGGGGAATATTTGGGGCTGGTTGGGGTGTAGGTGGGAGAAGTTGGGGAGTAAGTTGGGGAAGTGGGGCTGTACTTGGGTGTGGTTGGAGAGTAGGTTGGAGAGGTGGGGCTGTATTTGGGCGAAGTAGGAGAGTATTTGGGGGAAGTAGGGGAATATTTGGGGGATGTTGGGGTATACTCAGGGGAACTTGGACTGTATGAAGGAGAGGTGGGAGTGTATTTTGGAGAAGTGGGGGAATATGATGGAGAACTCGGGCTGTATGAGGGTGAACTTGGGGTGTAAGTGGGAGACTGTGGGGTGTAGCGTGGACTGGAGGGAGAGTAGGATGGTGAGGTGGGAGAATATGAAGGAGACGTAGGGGAGTAATTGGGGCTGGTTGGGGTGTAATTGGGAGATGTGGGTGAGTAGGAAGGAGAGGTGGGGCTGTAAGATGGAGAGGTTGGGGAGTAACTGGGCGAGGTGGGCGTGTAGTTGGGCGAGGTGGGGCTGTAGCTTGGAGATGTTGGGGAATAGGACGGGGAGGTTGGGGAGTAGCTAGGTGAGGTAGGAGAGTAGGATGGTGAGGTTGGGGAGTAAGACGGAGAGGTTGGGGAGTAGGATGGGGATGTGGGGCTGTAGCTAGGGGAGGTTGGGCTGTAGCTGGGTGACGTAGGGCTATAGCTGGGTGACGTGGGTGAGTAGGACGGTGAGGTTGGAGAGTAAGACGGCGAAGTTGGGGAGTAAGAGGGCGAGGTTGGAGAGTAGCTTGGAGATGTTGGCGAATAAGATGGAGATGTGGGGGAGTAAGAGGGCGAAGTGGGTGAGTAGGACGGAGATGTGGGGCTGTAGTTCGGACTGGTGGGAGAATAAGACGGTGAAGTTGGAGAGTACGATGGCGAGGTTGGGGAGTAGCCAGGGCTCTGTGGGGTGTAACCCCCTGGAGAACGAGGCTCGTAGGCAGGAGAAGTTGGAGAGTAATTGGGAGACAAGGCTCCTGAAAGGGGTAAAGGAAAACATTGATTACTTGAATGTTTAGATGACAAATCTACAAATGCAACTAGACAAATAGCATCAAACTGTTTTACAAGCAGAACAAGTTGACAGACCTGGTGAGGGGATATAAGGGCTGGCTGGTCCAGGTGATCCAGGTGAACCAGGAGTAGGGGACCAGGCAGGAGAGTAGCCGGGTGAGAAACCGCTGGCATCAGACGCTGCGCTGGGAGAGAAGCCTGCGGCTCCAGGTGTCATTCCACTTCCTGTTTGGCAAAGGAACAAGAACATGAAGTAAACACACATATAGAGAATGCCCTGAAATGAAAGTGGACGTGAAACAGTGGTATGTAACTTTCACAGCAGAACGCATTACTTACCAACACTGGGCGACCAAGCACCATATGCAGGAGTGGCTCCTGTGTTCCAGGGGGTCATGGCTGGAGACATGCCACTCATGGGGCTGGGGGCGGAGCCAAAGAACATTCCGGTGGCTAGGAAGAAAAACAAATGTACGTTTACATTTCAAAGGAGCCGGAAAGCATGACAATTTAAAGCTCTTGCTCCACTTACGTCCTGCAACACTGATACCAGGGATGTTGGTTGGGATCTCCATACCATACTTGCACTTCTCTGCATCTAACAACAGGTCAAAGCAACCAGTGCCCGCAGGAGCAAGCTGTCCCAGCATGATGTTCTCGGATACTCCTTTCATTGGGTCACTCTCACCATGAGATGAAGCCTCCATCAACACATCCACCTGCAGAGTAGAGAGAAAAATGTTCAGTCAATAACTCACTGGAAAGTTCAGGTAATACTTTTAAAAGGTTCCACATGAACACACTTTCACATGTGAAAGTTTCCCCAAGATTTTCCCATTCTAGCTCAAATTTACCCACACCACATTTTATTTACCCAGGGATAAGTACAGTGTAAGAACCCTTTTTAGTGATCTCACCGTCTCCTCAAAGGAACACTTCATGAGTGGTCCAGTATCCTGTCTGTTGATGCCATGACGAGTAATGGCCATGAGATGCCCTCTACAGGTCATCGTGTCACACAGCAAGGCAAGATGGCGGTAGTTGACGTAAGAACCATCAAAAGAGATGACATGGTACAACTCTCTCTCTAGGGCCTTACGTACTGCCTCAATACCAAGAACCTGCAAGTGATAAACAGCCAGTTAGTTCTTTGTACTTTCAGAACTTTGAAAGGTGCAGTACGCAACTTCTGAGAAACACTGTTGACATTTGAAATCGACACCCAAACACACCCATCGCATCATTGCCTGTGTTGCATAGCATGTTAGCTAGAGCACACACCCCCTATTTCTGCTTGGCAACAAATGTTGCGGTATTGTGGTGATCGGCCGATACACTTTGCTCCATAGCCAGGATTGTGTTACACACACAGAATGGACACACAGCATGGACACCTAGCAAATATTTACAAAATTATTTTTTGGGTGTTGAGTTGAATTTTCAACAGTTTCTCAGAAATCACGTACTGCACCTTTAATTGGTCACCATATTTCCACCTGTAAGCTACAGAACAGTCAATTCTTACAGTGAAAATCTCCACTATGTCATTGGAGGTGGTCCTCACAGGGTCCACGTCCTTCTCGCTGAGGACCCTCATGAGACTCACACCATCGGTTTCCAAAATCCACTCCTGCAGGGCTTTAAACTCGCCCTCCTCTGTGATGATGATTTTCTTCTTGTTGTCTGTCTGTGGAAGATGCATGTACACCTACCAGAAACAGAAAGTGATAGACGATGGAGGTCATCCAGTGTAACATGCATTCTTATAGCAATGTATTGTTGTAGGAGGGACAGTACCTTGCTGATCTGCTCAATGCCTTGCAAGGTCATGTCCGTCAGCATGTTGGATTCAATGCAGCGAAGGAAGACATCATCATCCATCTTATCCACTACCTCTTCATCCTGGACACAAAACGGAAAGCTTTGTTTTAAGCATTACACTGTAAAGCTACAGTCAAGCTTGGGTGTATGAAATGAATTCCTTTTGAAACAATATGAAACTAAGGGGAACCTTGAAAAAACCTTCGCAAAATGCTTTACACGTTATAAACACCACCCCAATGACTGTTAAACATAGGAAAAGACATTCATTTGTGCTAAGTAACAACCTCCTGGAACTTGTTCTCGTCGCTATTCATGATGCGAATTCGCAGGACCAGTTTTTCAGCATTGTCGTCATTGAAGATGCAGTTTAGGTCATCGCCAAAACCTAGAAGACGGACATGAGTAAGTGTTTGATTTCACTTAGCCCATCTTAAACAGACCACGTTCGCATCTTATGCTCACCTGCATTGATCTTCTCGGCGATCTGCTCCATGGTCAGCTTACGGTCAGTCATGTGTTTGCGGTCAAGTTCAATACGCAGCAGCCAGGGTGAAATGCGGGTCACGTCAAAGTCGGGCATCTCGTAGTACACGTTCACCCACTCCTGATCCTCGGTCACCACTGTGTTCTGCGGGTTGGGGTCATAATAAATGGCCGTGTTGGCAGTGACCTTGCGCAGAGTTGTGTGCTCCAAGCGACACAGGATGTCTTTGGCCCTCTCAGCGTCACGGGCCGCTTGGCCCAGGAGAAACACGGTCAGGGAGGGAGTCTTGGGTCGTTTGGAGATGTTAATGAGCTCTTTGAGACGAGGCACACCGAGAGTGACGTTTTTGGCAGACACACCGGCATAGTGGAATGTGTTCAGAGTCATCTGAGTGGCAGGCTCTCCTAAAGACTGAGCAGCCAGAGCACCAACCATCTCACCTGGGTGAGCCTGAGGAAGAAAAGCTCAATGTAAATGTCCTTTATGAATTGTAACTTTTTGAAGGGATAGTTCACCCAAAAATGAAAACTTCCATCATTTACACACCCCTTATTCCAAGTAATTCTAAATCTGTATTGTTTTGAAGACAAAAAAGATGATATTTTGAAGTACATTGGTAAGCTAACAACAGTGGAACTGTTCCTTTAACAGCTAAAGGGAAATTGCATTTTTTAAAAAGAACGGCATTTTCTACTTCCTGCTCTACAAGAAGTGCACTCAAACTTACAATGGATTGGTTAAATTTGGTCTCGATTTCTCCCAGCAGCCAATCAAAAGCCTCTGTGCTGAGACGGAACTCCTCTGTCATTCGTTTAGAGCAGAGGGTGGAGCGCAGGTGGATGTTGAAGAGTAGAGTGGCATTCTCCTGCGCCTGCCTGCTTAACTGGTCTTCACCGTTCACAATCACCAGCTTCTTACTCAAGCCCCCAACACCTACACAATGAAACATCATTAGAAGGAAACCATTGTAGTCACAGTGGTTTTGCGGCAGTTTAAACATGCCTTGCCACCTGTTTGAGTTATAAAAGTGAGAGCAGGGAAACTTTGCTTTAACTAAAACACACTTAGGACTGTTATTTTGAAGAAAATGTTACCATTAAAAACAGGTTTAAAATCTTGTTATACTCCAGTCAGGTCAGCAGCCTCTTATTTGGAAGTAATTTTCAATAAACAATAGTTTAGAATCACCCCACCAGTTGAATACTGTCACACTGCCTGAGGCTATGGATTACCACTAATAGTTCACTTTCTTAGACTGATTGTTTTGATTCATACGACCTCAATATACCATCAGGAGCTGTGGGAATTCATTTTTCTTTGCTTGTATCTGACTAAGCAGTGGCAGACAAGGACTTCACTTAAATGTGGTCAGGTGCACCAATCTGGTTGGAGCCATGTCCTCTGTTAAGTATATGAGAGGTAAAACTAGTCTTTCTAATCAGCTTGAACGGGTCTGCCTCAAGACAGTGTAAGCTAAAGGGATCAGTCATCAACAGGCTTTATTTAGCTAGCACACGCAACAGTCTTTATTTAGCTAGGAGACACACACAATCACTGACAGACCTAAGACAGTAAATCAGTGCATAAACCGTGGAGGAAAAGATCTGAGTGTCAGAAAGGTAAACTTTTGATGCTCTGCGTTCTGAGCGCTTCATTGATTTGTGTGGCTAAGCCATTTTATTTGTTCGTTCCACCCACCTTCCACAACCCGTGCTGGGTTCAGGTCCGTTGGCGTTCGTGGATTGATGCGAAAGATCTTCTGAGCATTCCAGATCATTCTAGCCAAATTGCATGGCAGTACCACCTACAGGAAAACATGGTACCTTTCATTAAGACTGGACCACAACGTTGTTTTGGCACATCATACAGTGTAAATGGACAAGGCTGATGTCAACCACAGGGAAACAGATGACGCACATATAGATATTGATTTGATGTGACAAGAAAACATCAGTGGGTTCTTAAGGGTCAGACCTTGCTGTCTCCTGTGGGGAAGATGGCCCTCAGCACCTCTCGGTCTTCCCTCATCTTCTCAAACTCTCTCTCTAGTGCACTCTGGATGTGAGCGTTGGTCATCACGTCTTTCACCACATCCTCCTGCAGGGTGCGACGGAGAGCTCGGTCGTTGGTGTAGTCAAACTTGAACCTATGCGATTAAAGATAAAGAGATGGAAAATTTGAATCAATGACATTAAGTTGTTAGGTTATATCAGTGATTATTTTTGTGTGTGTAATGGAAGGAAACATGCTCATGCCTTACAACAGAACAACCTTTTAACAGTCTACAAAGTAGAGAAGCATCTAAATACAGACTCACTTCTTTTCAAAGGCTTTGTTGGATGGCTTAAGCGTGGCCATGTTCTGGAACTCCACAGCCTCTCCTGCCAGCCCGTCTTCTCCGTACCTCAGCTGGACAACCTGGTTAATGGAGTTTCTGACAGTGGCATCATACTTAACCATAACAGACTCCATAGACTTGATCAGACGACGCTGAATGTACCCTGAAGTGATGAGAAAGGAAGTAGGCGTCATGGAAACAGGCAGCGTGTTTAAGTTGAGCCCCCATTAGCACCTGCGGTCCCATCTGTGGGGTTATTACCTGTCTCAGCTGTTTTGACAGCCGTGTCGATCAGACCTTCTCTGCCTCCCATGGCGTGAAAGAAGAACTCAGTTGGTGTCAGACCGGCCAAATAAGAGTTTTCCACGAATCCTCTACTTTCTGGACCATAGTCATCTTTAATGAAGTGAGGAAGAGTACGGTGCTTGAAACCGAAAGGGATTCGCTTACCCTCAACGTTCTGCTGCCCCACCACAGCAATAACCTGAAGGAATGACGAAAAACAACAATATTAAGACTGCCCATAACATAGGATAACAAAGATTTGTTTGCCTGATTACTGGTGTGTTAACAAATGTCTTAAAGGGATAGTTCCCCGAAAAATTACAATTAGTCCATCCATTTTTTTTACCCTCAAGGCATATTAGATGTGACTTTCTTTTAGCCGAACCCAATCAGAGTTATATTCAATCATACTCTGGCTCTTACATTCAAACATGATATATTGATTACTAAATATGCTCAAAATATTAAATGTTTTCTTTCACAAATCAGAAGCTTCAGAAGACATTGGTTAAACCACTGGCGTCTTATGAATTGCTTGCATGAAGGATGGGTGCACTTTTTGGAGCTTCAAAATCTCAGGCACCATTTGCTGCCATTATAAAGTTGGAAAGAGCCACGACATTACTTCATATATCTAATGCACTTGTGTTTGGCTAAAAGATATACATAGTATTGCTTCAGGGTGAATATGTTATTGGATTATCTATTCCTTTAAAGTACACGGAAGACGAAAAGCTCACCTGTGAAATGTTAATTTTAGAGCCTTTTGAACCAGCCACCACCATGGATTTGAAGTTGTTGTACTCTGACAGGGATTTCTGGGCCGAGGATCCAGTTTTGTCACGGGCATCGTTCAGAATGCGGTTGACCTGGTTCTCAAAGGTCTGTCTCAGGGTGTTACCTGGAGTGGGCTCCAGCTCATTGTTGTGGGCTTTCTCAATGACCTGTGAGGAAGCGAATATATGGATGACTTGTGAAGCAAAGAACTCTGACGTTCAGCAAGGGCAACCAACGCCTAAGCTGATGGACCTCACCTCTATCACATCTTGTTTGGCTTTCTTGATCGTGTTCTGAATGTCCTGATAGGTCGCCTTATCAGCAATGGAATCTCCAATACCGATGGAGTGACCTGAAGACACAAGCGGTCAATACGTAGAAGGAAATCCATCTGAACTTCAAAAAGAACCCCAAACAAGCTCTTTATACCCTCAATGAGAAGCCAGTTGTTGACGACGGTCTGGATGTTGGAATAGAAGAGTCGCGTGATGTCGTGGCCCATCTCGAGGTACGAGATATGGACCAGCGAGCCCGCTGAAGTTCCCAGAGACTTCTTGCAAAGGATGCCCATGATCAGCTCTCCATTCTCCACAATAACCTGCAAAATACATCATCGATTAGAAAAGTTACACTATGTGTAAAGCGATGTGTGTGTGTTTGGGCCGTGCTGTTGCACCTTGGTGTCTCCAGGAGAGATGTGTTTATAGGGGCCGCTGTCCTCCTCATCGGGGTGAGTGCTGTGTGTGCGGATGGCATTAATGTGTCCAGGAATGATCAGGCTGAAGATTTGTTTGCCTGTCCAGAGGGGTCGAGGCTTGAAGATGGCGGGCTGTGGCATTTTTCCATCCCACGTGGAGAGGAACATCAGAAGGTTCATCACCTCACCCTAAAACAAAGCACACAGTGAAAGTGTAACGCTTTCGGCCTGGTACATTTCAGCGGATAATTTCATTTTACAATGGCGTATAGCATACAGCATGATATTTAAAATGATTATTAAATGAACAACAAATTGTGTCATCTATATTAACCAGTTAACTAGCATTACTAAGTGAAGTTAAAAATCAATATAAATGTTCACATTTCACAGAAAATGTAGTTGCATCTTCTATAATCGTACCCTTTCTAAAAACACGTCTCTCTTGGTAAACTTGCGCACGGCCGTGAGGGTGTCCTGCACGATACCCATGACGGGTCTGTTGGACTGTGGTGTGACGATCATACGAGGCACCATGGCCAGTTCCTGGATCTCAGCGCGCGTCTCCAGAGACTGTGGCAGGTGCAGGTTCATCTCATCTCCATCAAAGTCAGCGTTGTATGGGGTTGTCACACTACAGGTACAGAGAGTATTTTAATAATCACAAAACTCAAACATCATTATATTAAAATATTGCTAAATCTGACCAGCATTATAAACTACAAACATCGAGTCTCATGGAGATCCAGCATACCTGAGGTTAAGCCGAAATGTGGACCAAGGCAAGATTCGCACTCTGTGGCCCATCATAGACATTTTGTGCAGTGTTGGCTGTCTGTTGAACACAATAATGTCCCCGTCACACATGTGTCGCTCGACCTGCAAAGAAAACACAAGAGGTTTTCAACTCTGCTCACCGTATTATGTTGGACCCCAAATTCTTACATTCATTTGAACTGTTCCTGGCAACAGACAGTGAAAACTAACTTTGTATCCTATCTGAAGGTGAAGGTCACTTGGTTTAGGGTGGAACCGCAGGTCAATTCTGTCCCCATTATCACGGATGATGTATTTGGCTCCAGGGTACTGACTGTTACCTCTCCTCACAAGCTCCTGAAGTCTGCAAAGTTAATCAAATAGTCATTTTAAACATGCAAGCAAAACTAGGGTAACAATTAAATGTCCGCTGGGTTTTGCTAAAAGGTGATCTTTCTCCGATTTAAATAACTTACGCCGTGTGGTGCTTAAACGTAATCTTTTTAACATTGTGCGTGTCAACAAACTCTTTTGAGGGCAATGTGTGTGTGTGTTATGGAGACCTCTCAGAATTAAGGCACCACAAATGTGCACTGAGTTAGTAGTTTGTGGAACGGAGACGTGCATTTTGTAAGATCCTAAAAAAAACGAAAACGACAAAATATCACCTGTCGATGTTAAAGGGTGTGACGATCTCTGGGAAGGTCATGTTCGCAGCAATGGAACGAGGAACCCCCACCTGGTCGATCTGCAGGTTGGGGTCGGGCGTGATGACGGTTCGGGCAGAGAAGTCAACACGCTTGCCCATCAGATTACCTCTGACCCGGCCTTCCTTACCCTTCAGCCTCTGCTTGATGGATTTTAGTGGGCGGCCAGACTTTTGCATTGCCTAAAGACACACAAAAGCAAATTCTGCATTAGTGTCACCGGCCGCTAGTGAACAAACTAGTTTAACAACTGGTAAATATAACTACACAATAACTATGAGTAGCATGTTTATAAAGACAAGGCCTTCATTGCAGTGCATGTAGGGGAAATTCTTGAACTGTACACTTCTAGGTAACTGCTAATCTGATGTGGTGAGAACATGTGAGGGTCACTAAGCAGATTAAAGTGGCCATTCAATGCAAAAGGATTATGGCTGCATAGTCAAGGATTTATTCTGTTAAGAATATCAATCGTTCCTGTATTACAATATGTATCCGCTCATACAAGATCGATGACAAACGCATGATGCCAGGCTTTTGGGAATTAAGTTCTCCAAAACACAGCGACGTGCAGAACTTACTCTTGGTAGGCCTGGAAGTTCATTGTCGACCATGGTGGCCACATGAAACTGAAGCAGCTTGACATCCTCTGCTATGACATGAGCTGCTGCTCCGCTCTGCTCGTTTCTCCTCAGCTGGTTATTGATCTTCACAATGTCGGCCAACTTGTGTGTCAAATCATCCTGGAGGAAGAAAGTTAGATTATAAATGACATCTATCACCACTAAACTCTGTAAGACTTCTTTCCATCTGTTTTAGAAGAGCTGCTAACCTGGTTCCTGGCAGAACCCTGCATGACCACAGCAGGTCTCACGGCAAGAGGGGGCACGGGCAAAACCGTGACGATCATCCACTCCGGACGAGAGTATTTGGGGTCCATGCCCAGGATTAGGTTCTCTTCATCTGAAATGCGCTTGAAGATCTCATGCACACGTTCAGGGCTGAGGAGAATCTTCTTCTCCTGGGAGTCCTCGTTTACGTGCTTCCACTCAGCATACAGCTCCAGGCCAGCTCGCCGAATGCCTGGCTGGTATCTGCCACAGCCTCCGTGACCCTTGAGGTGTAAAAACTCAAAGTCAGTTTGATAAACATCTACACAAACTCCTCAGACTTCTACAGCCCCGAATGCAAATGTGATGAGACTTATATCTGCACCTTCTCTTTGGTGAGGTCTTCTTCTGTTTCCTGCTGCTCCACTCCAAACTTGTTGTCCATCTCCTCTCCACCCTCGCAGATGTTTTTCCCTCTACAGAGGTCATAGACATGGGTCAGCCGCTTTCGTGGCTGCCCCTTTGACTTGAGCAAAATGTCTTTGATTTTTGGATTGTTCTGGGTGGGAAACAAATCAGGAATTAGCTTTAGCTACAGACACCTCAGTTCAACATAAAGACATCAGGAATTGTGCAGCAAAACAGTTAAAGCAAAGGAATCCGATTACAAGAAACACTGAGGAACCGGAACCAGTATCTGAGGACACCACGTACCGCATCCACAAGAAGCTTTGAACAGAAGAAACAGACGCAGCGGAGGACCTTCATGATCTTTGTGATGAAGCCAACATGAAAGACTGGCTTCGCCAGCTCAATGTGACCAAAATGGCCAGGGCATTCAGTCATGTTACCTGTAGGACAAAAAAAA
>JAZGTJ010014298.1:0-12595 GCA_036877575.1 Botia almorhae
CCGTATCTTCCCACTGCATCATGTTTACCTAGCAACACGCATCACCCGCTGCCGGCCCTCCCATTGGTCATTTCAAAACGCACCCGGGACCAATGGCAGGGCTGTTACCATGGTACAATGTGTAGTTGCCGGGTGGAATTTTGCTGCAAGGCACGTGAGTCCCGGAATCTTCGCCTTGCGTTTTTAATCTCGGGCGTCTGGAAGCTTTTGCGAAGGTGATTTATCGGAAGCGAGTCACATTTCCTCTCCAGATCCAGCACACTCGTGCACGCAGACGTTTATCTGTATCTTTATGCTTTGCAAAGTAAATAATATAATAATAACGTGACATAAGGCGGCTGCCGCAGCTGTCACGGGTGCGCGCGCGCTGTCGTGGAGAGAAAAGAGCAAAGTTCAGTTCTTTTGAAGCGTTCGCTTGCGTCATTCGACATCAAACACATTTTCTCACGTTTTATTGTTTGTGTCTGAATTGCCATTTATTTTGTAAGCGAGCACATATGATAACATTGTAGGTGTATGTCTCCCAAAGTCAATTTAAAGTGAATTTGGTTTATGAATTTCATTTTGGCATTATATTATTGGTGCTTTAGCTGCCTGTTGTTTAATGCTGTCGGGGTCTCCGTCTGTTTGCTACTGAAGTGTCACAGTTTTAAACCTTTTTGTCTTTCAACTAGTGATTTTCTTTTAAATGTTTGTACGATATATATTCCATATTTGGCGGGGTTATTTGTTATTTTAGTAATCATGTTTTTTTTTTTAGATTTTAAAAGACTATTGTGTATCACACACTGAAAAGTCGAATCTCTTCTTTTAGTGAGAGAAAAGTACGTGAAAAGATGCATATAAACGGGCATCTGTAGAGTCATGAAGAAGGAATGACGGCATGGTTAACCTCGTTTTGCACCATCCAGCCCCCTCCCTTTAAACTCTTTTAGGGGAGAACAGAGAATATCAGCCGGTTTCAAACATGCTTCCCAACCGCAATATAGTCAAATCAAACATAGGATATTCTATTGTCATGTTTTAATCAAACTTAAAATGGGCCTTTTTTGTTATGCCCACAAACCCGTATGCGACAAAATACTGTAAATACAGTAACCCAAACTGTATATGCGAGGCTGCTATAATATAAAAACGTCCTTTAAACAGTTTTACTTTTATAACGAACTAAGTAAAAATGTAAAGTAATGTTTGGTTTAAAGTATGATTCTACGACTGAACTGCTATGAGTCAATATATCACAAGTTATGCAAGCTGTCATCCCAGTTCGTTCTGACATCGTGTCTTCTTAAATGTTATTTTTTATAAACGGAGAATAAATCTGTAGACAGGTATGAAGTGTACTTAAAACTACAAATGCACTTTCTTTATGTACGTCATTCTATTAAATAAAGAGCCAAGAACTCAATCCTTAAATCACGTTGTTTTTTTTATTAGCTATTCTAAGATAAAGTTTAACAGGGCACGCGTTCATTGAAACACGGGTGATCGGTTAAAGTTTGCCTCGACGCAACACTTCTCAGCCTCTTGTTTCCGTGCACGACGACAATTCCCCGCTCTCAACTTTTCTCCGTCGCCTCCTCCTCCGTATCCATCCACCTGAAGTCTTGTGTTATTTCCGCGGGCACGTCATCCTGTTTCCGCGGCGTGTTTCGGAGACAGCGGGGAGCCGGGGGAAAGGGCAGTCTCTCGCCTGCTCTCCGCCCACCTACCACACTGACCAATGGAAACAGCCACGGAAACCGCTCCCGACCAATCGCGTGTAAGCTGCCGCGGCGTCGGATGGCAACAGAGCCTACGAACGCGCGCGCGGGGGGTGGAGAATGTGGCGCTCGCGAGCGCGCGTTACCGGGGAGGGAGGGAGGTTCGAGGAGAGCGGCTCTATGGAAAGTATCGTCGGCGCGCGTGTGTGTGCGCGCGCGCGCGCTTTAGCACAGAAAAGTTTGGCGAAACTTAAAAGGGCACCAAGAAAAATGACTTATTTATTGCACGCGCACTTGCGCTCAAAACAGAATAAAATGTTTATGACACATCATGACTGTGACGTCAGCGTGTCTCGTCTCAATAGAGAAGACGTTTGCATTAGGCGAGTATGTGTGTTTTACATCAGAGTCGACCTTGACGTGTCTCTTGTTCGAAGCACGTAAACATCTTGCATAACAACGCTTTGCATTACAACGGTAACTTTGCGTGCCGCTCCACTGTTTATTGTACCGGGAGCAGCGCGATTGTGTTTAATCAGAGATAGTTTCTAATGAATCCAGCGGTCTATATATATGTGCGCGTGTGAATATCTTTATCTGCAGAGTTACTATAAATGGAGAGAAGCGGCTCGGTGGCGCTACTAAACAGGAAAGGGGGACGCCGTGTGTTTTAAACGCTTGAGAATACGTGTTTTGTGGTTTGAGCGGATGAAATCTGGCGAAATAAGCACACGCGTCACTCCTTTTTAACACGCGTTTCGTGCTTCTCGTGGCAGCCCTCGGCTTTTGCTGTTTAAACATTGAAACGTGGGGAACTGCGTCAAGCGAGCTCCTCCACAGAGCGGCTCTCCTGTATCCCCCCCTTCACTGGAGCTGCTGGTGGAACAATCCTCAGTGCAGGGTGTGGATCAGAGCCGGCCACAGAGAGGCTAGACAACAAGGAGTAATAACGGGCAAGCAGCGAGTATGACTTAAAAGACTGACTGAAAAAAGAAAACGACTTTACGGAGGGAACAAAACAATCGTCCGGGTCGAAAAGACGAGGCTTTAAAACAAAAGGAGCGTTACGGCTGATATCGATAAAGGGGGAGTTACAGCGGCGGATGTATGTGAAAGCGCACGCGGAAGGCGCACGAAAGCGATCGCGGTGACAGGCGTGGATGGAACTCGTGTCACGTCGTTAACCGGTTGATGTTATTCACGAAAACTCTCGGCGACAGGGTGAATCCTATTTTTTACGGACGGCGGAAAGTTGACAATTGTCAGTCTTGAACTGAAAGGTGCCAGTTGTGCCGTGAGCCGATTTGACAGCTCGCGGCTGGACAACAGAGCGAACACCGACAAATAATTATCATATATTTAAGGGGATTGGCACAGCTTGATCAGAAAAGAAAACATCTGGGTTTCTGGAACTCGTTTCTGGATATTTTTCGTTTTATCTTTTAATGCAGAGCGGCAAAACGTCCATGTAACCGAAGCCCCTCTGTACCGAACTAATTGTGCGCGTGCAAACGCAGACTCCTCGTTTTCCGTTCTTTGGTTTGACGTTTGCGCTTTTCAATCGAGGCTAAATTGTACTCTCGTCCACATTGTATTGTGAAAAAGTGTAATACGAAAATCGGCTAGTTTTAATTCCGTCTCCAGTAGTTGTATATTTCGTGCCTGTAACCCGCACTTAAGCACTTTGAATGGTCGTGGTTGTCTGCGCATGCACGAGTTTGTTTTGATCCTGCAAGCACACGTAATATTTATCGCAAGTTACATGTTGTTGTCACCCGTGTTTTAAGCTCCTGCTCCTTTCTGTATTGTTCTGGACTTGACAGCGAATAAGGTCGGCTGTGGACACCTGCGGACGTTGCCTGATCAATTAAACGGGAAGAGGTCGCTTTGTTTTTTTCCCACGAGGAAGTCACTGATACCTTTTTCATCTGGAGCTGCTATAGATAATACAGAAGATTATAACTGAAGAAGTGGCATCACAACTATTGTTGCCAGACACAGCTGCCTTTTTGGACTAATTTGAGTCATTACCTAGACAGAATATAAGAAACATCTGCTATTTTGAGCGAGAGTGATGGGGTAAATGGTGTTGAAAATTGAGACCCCACCCCCATCTTTAAAGCTACCAACACTTCCAGGTTTAGCTCTGGTTTCCTTGTCAGCTGCTGAATTATCTGGATTGGCAAATTAAAGTGGGGGGTCCTGTCTCAAGAAGGATCTTTTTGTTTTTGAACATTTAACAAATGGAATCCCCTCGGTATCACGAGACAATGAATCTAGATACAATACAAGTAAAGCAAACTTTAGTAACCAAATAAACTCACCCCCATATAAACAGAGGAATATAACTATCTATGTGTGTGTGTGTTGCAGAGTATATATATATATATACATATATATATATAGCTCTATAAAATATATAAGACATACATAGTTTGAATATGTATATTTTTATGCCAAAAGTGAGCATTGTTGCCTGATACCCAATCCATTGCCTTAGACTAAAACAGTAATAAAGGGAATAGCAAGGACAGAAACGAAACCGTGTTTAAAATAACTAAAAGGTGCCTTTTTCGTTCATCAGTTTCTTCTGTCTGTCACTTCAGGATTTCGCAAGTAATTGAAAGATATTTTTGTGCTTAAATTAAAGTCCTAGTCTTTATAACTTGCCTTTACTTGAGTTTAGTTACCGTTGGATGACACCCTACTGGATTATTTACTGAAGTTATAGAGGCATGTGAGAAGGATTATTCTACACTTGATGTCAGCGACTTTTTTGAAAGGACTTTTTGGGATCCCCAACACACTGTATTAGAGTCATTCTTTGGATATCACAGGCCAACACATAAGCTTTTCCGATGGTGATCACTTCGTCCGTGGAGGAGAAGCCGCAGCCTTCTAACAGAATGGTGGCAAACTTGCCCACCGAATCCTGGATTGGCAGCCCAGATCAGAATCGGTACCTGCCCCAGTCACACCTGCTACGAAAGCCGGCAAAAAGTTAGTACAACCTCTCTTAGCACCCATAACAGTCGTAACCGCTCGATTCATTGTGCAAGAGCGTGTTTATGTCCAATCCTGTTATATTGACGTTCAACGTTAAAGTAGTAGAAATGGCGTTTAGTCAAATCAAAGCTACAATGTAGTGAATTCACACACTAGTTTTGGGTAATACTGGTTAAACATTAGTTGCAGTTCTTATTTACATTTGGACAATGGCAAACACTAGACAGCTGTATGGCTTAGATGCAGCTTGTCCTTGAAGCAAGGCATGTTCTTGAATGGATCCAGTCCAGATCACCAAAAAGTGCATGGAATCCATGTTGGTGGAAAAAACATGAAGGAGTTATGATGATGTCATCATGATCATAGGGCTGTGGGATTTAAGGAAATGCTTAACTTAGCTTTTTTTTGTCTCAGTTGGAATTTACCCGGTTGGCCAAATCTGTGGTCATCTACTGCAAGACCATTGGTACCTCAGTTTTTGTCAACGAATACAGTTAAAGCTTGGCTGATGTATCTAATTTTCAAAGGGTAGCTATTAAAAATGAGTATAAGCTTTGTGTTAATATGTAAATATCGGGTAATTGAGGGTGGAAAAAGCGCCCGCCTTGGGGCATTTCATTTTAAACCGGACGTAAATCAGTCGAATGTTTCACACACTTCAGATACCTCTACAGACCTGAGCTCCTTTCCCCATAATTGTTTTAACCTAATGTGTTGAAACAGTCATGGGAATAGACCGGTTCTCAGGCGGTTTCAGGGGCTGCGTGATCTTTGCGTCACTTCTGCGCGGTAATTTGTGCCGTGTGCTGAGGGAGCGCGACGTGAGGTGTGAGCTCACTGTGATGGCTCTGTTGCTGGGAATCTTAGAGCTGCAGCAGAGCTCTGCTCTCTGGACCAGCATGTACTGTATCCTGCACGGTGTACGTCACAAAGCAGATTTGCTAGGTTTGTTAGTCTTTTTGGATTCTAAGGCTGTATGATTTGTGACGATAGATTCAAATGTTGTTGTTGTGCCTTTGGTTTTCAGTTTCGACTCATTTTTGCTCACATTCCATTGGTTCGATTAGATCTGATGAGTTTAGTGGTGTCAAAACCATTTGAGTTGTTTGGTACTGGTACGTGGATCCTGCATGCCAGAAACTGAATAATGTTGCATGACTGATGTTGCAATTAAGACCATTGTTGCATTTGGTGCAACAGTAGCCTACGCTAAGGCTAACTGTTGTCCACTTATTGTTGTACAGCGCTGATAACATTTTGAGGGCTGCAGGAAATGTCTTTGAATGTTGAGTGATACTGAAGTCCAGTTACCGTCAGCTCATTGTTTCTCAATATAATAATGTAACATTGCAGTTGATTGGTTGGATGCTTGTTTAGTTCAGCCTTCATTATTTGCTGTCCATCTGTCAGTTCAGCATTGAAATAAGGGACTCAATTATCCGTCAGTCATAAAGCTGCTTAATGCAGTTACCATATAATTGCTTAATTGGACCTTTTCAAGAAGGTTTCCAAACAAGTCATCTGCAGTCAGCGTAAACTACTAACAGCACACTGGTCTGAGGTACATACATTTGTCATTTGTAATCCTTTTGGACCCTCTTTGTGCTAAATCGTTTAATTTTCACTAATATACACAGAGAGAAAGCAAATGTGTTGCAGCGCAGGTTTGATAGGACAGAAGACAAGTGTAAGGAGATTTGTTGGTCCTACGTTACAATCCGTAAGATTCTCTGTTCAATTGAAGGAGTGTTAATACCTGTTATTGTTTTGTTAGTTGTTGTTAATGGATTATTCTACAGCGTCAGGGTGAGGAGTAACAGAATCTTTGTTGTCTGATTGCGTCTGGGGTGTTTTCGCGTTTTTTGCTGCAAATTTTTATTTTTATCCGTGTATCCAACTGACTTTTCTCCTGCTGCTATTTTTGTCCCCCCACCCCAGTCTGGCATGTCAAGCAGTGTGTGTATAACTGCCTTTTAGGAGCCTGAGTAACTCTTTTAAAGATAGATAGAACCGTGAGTAACAGTCTGGGTTTAGGGAAACTGCAGGAATACTTTACAAGCTGTGGGTCCCTGCATCCACCTGTATGAGACAAACAAAAGAGCCACGTTGTAGCCGATAGAACGGCTGAACATGTATCAGCAGACAGAACCTCAGCCCTGAACCAGTGGAGTTTGGACTGTAGGAAGGAGAAAGATAGTTATGGAAGTGATACAAACAATCCATTCGACGCTTCTTGCCCTTTGTCCCTTCCGCTCAAACTGCCTTTAATGTTTGTTTGCTCACCCGTTTTCAGTCTAAAGGTGAAACATGTGAAATTTGGATTTGCTCCAAGTGATTTTCTCAACATAGATCTTTGTAGCATATTTTCTTTTATTGAATGTTGAGGTATAGACTTTGTGTTTAGATGTTCTGACGTTGTTACTTCGCAAGTTTGAGGTACATGTAAAAGTTAAAAGGGTTCAGGTAAACTCCGAATTGTTCTCTTTTGCTTCTAAAAGCAAACATCGTGGGGAGAAGCATGAGTAATGCGCTCCAGATTCAATATAAATGTTGATTCAAGAGAAATACAAGATCTATTTAGATACGGATTTATACACATCTTGTGTATTATTTAAACTACATGTTAACAAGTTGTTTTTTCCTTTTAAAAAATAAATGCATCCCAACACCAGTACAGGATGTTTGTACCATCATTTCACCTTTTTCAAAAGTTATCAGCACTGGAAGTCATTTAGTGTTTAACCCTAAGTTGCTACAAATTTAGGGTGTCATTACAGTACGCCATGGGGATGCCATTGTTGAACAATGTCTGCCTGTTGTTGCCATACATTTACTGTTTTGCATATTCAGGAGAAAAAGTGACACATCTTCACGCTTATTGGCTCTCGATGTCCCCGCCTCCGGCTGGATTATTCATGGGCTTGAATCATAACAAAAACATGTTATTGTTTACCAGAAGCACACACAGTGTACCTGCAATACCAGAGTAGCCTGTATTAACACAACACAACACAAAAAAAAAACCTTAGCTCACCCGTGTACATGCTAAACATTTATGCTGCTGTTCTCTGTGTCGCATAGCCAACAGTCTCTTGCAAGAACTCTTTTGCTCAGGTGTTTACAGTTTGATTTTGTTTGTGTCTCACAGTCTGACTCACTCTGACATCATCTTTGCTTTCCAAGAAGGAAAGTAAACAATGCGAACAGGCCCTGATCCTCGCTCAGTGTCAACATCCACCTCCACTGAAGCAAGTGGCTCTTTACTCAAGGGGTGCTTGATTAGTGCTGGTCAGTTTAGATTAGCCTGTCTGGTGTTAGCGTGAGCTCGCCGTCGGATTGAGCCGTGAAGGTGCAGCTTCGCTGAGAGATCCGCACGTAACCTCCTTCAGTTCCCGCGCTTGTGTTTGAAACTCAAGGATAAAGGGGGCGGAGCCTCCTCATTGCGCAGGACAGCAGTCATTGGTTACAACAAGCTACCGTAAATGTACTGATGATTAGCAATTGGATTTTTATTTCTTAAAAATGGCAGGACAACCCTTAGTGATAAATCAGCCAGGCCGATTGATCTCAAAATGGCCAGAACCTATGTACAGATTACATAGAGATTACATTGAGTACATTATGTGTAATATAAGTCTATATATAACAGCTTTAAACATATTTTGGCCAACCACTAGTTGCTGCTTGAATATATGACGTCACTGGTCTTCATATATCTTCAGCTAATGATGTATTTGGGGAGGGGAATTTTTTTTATTTTTAATGTGCTGTATGATCTTTCAATTTACCAGTGTCACTGTTTGAGGCATCGACCCAGATGGCTTTTTATTAATAGTGTGGAGACTGACTCAGCTATGGGGTCCGACTGCTTTAAAAGTTCCCTGTGGGAGTGTTTGGGGTTTGGCTGCCAGGAAAGGTTGGACGGGGTTATCACATGACACGGTTAGAGGTGTTGAACTTCGTTAAAAGGTTGAACGTTTTGCAGCAGCCCTCATGAGGCCGGTGTCCTCTTGCAAATGAGGCTGTTCAGAGAATCACGAGTGGAGATCAGATGGAGGTTTTCTTGGTGGTGACCAGTGGGACATGAGGGATTGTGGGATGGTTGGTGGCGGTACCAGTTCTTTCTTTCTTTAAAATAATCCAATAAATGGTCCTTTCTGAACTTTGTATATTGTATGTTGAACCATGTCCTTTAGGTAGCAACAATATTAAAATATATAAAAAAATGTTATTTTGAATGTTCTAGGAGCGTTCAAAATGTATGGTTTTTAAACGTTGTATTAATTTTTTCTGTAACTTTTAAAACGTTTTGGATATGTATAACACATAAAAAGGTTGCACTAAAGTTACTGCAAGAACCTTTTGATAATATTAGGAAAACATTTAGAGAATGTTAGCCGGGAACCCACTGCCCTCACACTTTAAGCACAAAACATTGAACTAGTTTGGTCAGTGCGTGAGTGGGCTACAGGAAATGACAGAAAGCTGATAACAGAGATAACAATACAAGGACAACAATACCTTCCTCTCAGAGTGTTTTTAATGAAGTTATATGAAGTGATAAGACATGAGGAATATCAACGGTATATCATTTAAACGTCAGTTGATTGTGTTTTAATTGGGTTTCCCAATGCATGCTGGAAAATGTCCACTCTTTGGAACCATATAGTCATTAATGTTCTCTTATAAGTTCCTCTGGGTCTAACAGGAGGCCAACCATTGTTGAGTGGTGTTGACCTGTTTTCAGCTGCGCTCATCCCTCAGGGCTGGAATTCATGAAAGCCTGAAGTCCTGTGGTTTGGGGCATGACACCCATGTGACACTTCTATCTGGGGGCACAGACGTACATTAGGCAGCAGGCATAATGTGAGACACACATTACCTCCATGTGCTGTATGTTTTTTCAAAAACGCCTCTATTGCAGACACACGGTCCAGTGTTGCTTTGGAAACTTGTTGCTTTAAATTAAGTACAAGTGTTCTTTCTTTGACAGTAAAATTTTTTTCTTTGACACACAAATTGACTCTCATTTAACGTGTGGTTGTAAGGATGCGTTCATAATTTCAATAAATGGCATTCGTTAAAGCTACAATTTGTACTTTTGGGTTAAAAATAAACAAATATCAGTTCTTGAACTAGTACACAACAGATCAATGTTCAGCGTGGTCTCCTTACCGTACACTGATTGATAACAGTAATTTATGATTCATAACAGAAATAATGACTTATAATTTGAGCTGCGATGTCCGATTTCGCAGGAAATGTCAGTTTGACTTTATCTGACTAACATAAGTAAAGAAATGTATAAAGTAACCTGCAATTTTATGTTTCAAACAGAGATGGTGCTAAAGTGGCAAACGTTACAGATTGCGGCTTTAAAAGAGGTATTTATGTGTTTTTTAGAGATTTTTAGAAAGGGGAAAATCTCTGTTCAGTTGAGATCGGGCCGATACGATTAATTCTGCATTTCCTTCCTGTCCTTCTCTTCTTAACTGCCCATCATGGTATGTCCAACTTTGGCTCGGTGGCACAAGCGTTCCCATTACCCTAACAGGGAATAAGATAGGGGGTCAATACGGACTTTGGAGGGGGGCNGGTGCTGTTCAGCTGTTCTCGTGCACACACAACCATCCTCTTCCTGTGCCTTAGCGACAGGGAGTAGGCTGGTCTGTTGCCATGGCGACACCCTGATTGGCAGCTGGCAGCTGTGTTTGGTCAGCTGTGGGGATGTGTCGGGTGGTGTGGGGGTGTCTCATGGTCCGTGCGTGGTTAATTGGGGTACATGATTACTTCATCCAGCGGCTGATATATTTAACAGCCACGATCTGACACTCGTGTATGTGACAATAAATTCTGCCCGGGCACCTGCGTGTCTATTGATGAGCGTGTGTTCTCGCCTGTTACATTTTATTAATACTCTTTCCCATAGGGGACAACGTTTATGGGAACGCTACGGCCAGATCGGCGTGGTTCGAGAGAGGTGGAAAAGAGCGAGGTAACAGGCAGGGAGAGGGAGGGAGAGAGCGGCATTGTGGGAAGGGTTGCTGATACAGCACAAGCCACCAGGTTTATTTATAGAGACCTCGCCGCCCAGCCCTTGGATACCAGCAGCCAATCAGGAGGAAGAGAGAGGGGGGCCTCGGCCAATCAGAGCAGAGGAAGGGGGGTGTCACACTCAGGAAGTTCTCAATGTGTTCATTTCAGCATTTAAAGGCACAGTGTGACATTTTCTTCTTCTGGTGCTCAGCAGATCTTAATCGTGTCTTTCTGAAAAAGAGGCCATAGAAAAACAAATAAATGAAACAATATTAATTTAGAGACTTTATATTTGGGCAGGCAAAATGTGGGTTGCTCTGTGGTAATATTCTTTGAGAGTATCAACCAGTTGCATACACGCATTGAGTTCGTCTCGCAATAAAGCGTTTGGGAATTGATTGAGCGGTTGCATTTATTGCAGCAGAGCAGAAACGGGCGAGAGCTGAGCATATCTGTATATCTGAGCACACTTCTGTCAGTGAGCTGATTCGGGGACGTCTCCTGTGGGCATGTAACAGCAGTGTTTGCCATCACTCTCTGGAATTGATGGTGGTCAGATGTGTCGTTTTGCACTTTGTTTAAGCTGCGGCCATTGATCGCCGGGCTGTTTCAAGTTGTAATGTGTCATTGATAAATTTCACCCCTATTACTTCTCACCTGTCAGCCGCTGAACGTGGCAGTAAAAGCATCAGTGGACGATATCACATCCGTTTCGTTTTCCGCCTGTTAGACTTTTACATCCTTTGCTTCCGCACTCAGCAATCTGACTTAATTACTGTATTCTTGGCGCATGTTCCCCTGCTCTCTAAACGTCTGGTATTTCCATTATGAATGTTGAACGTTCTAGTGAATTATTATGGGTGAAAAAGTTACAATTTCAGTTAATCAAATTCCTCTTTTGTGTATGTATATACATATTAAGCCATTAAGAGTTTTGCTAAACGTAGTATTTCTGTGCCAAATTCTGGTTAATTCTTTTGTCAAACAAAAAAGTTGCAGTACAGATACATTTTTAATTATTCATCTTGGTAATATTTATCTATTTATCTATCTATTTATCTATCTATCTGTCTATCTATCTGTCTATCTATCTGTCTGTCTGTCTGTCTGTCTGTCTGTCTGTCTGTCTGTCTGTCTATCTCTAACTATCTATATCTGTCAAACTATCTGTCTATCTCTAACTATCTATATCTGTCTGGGGTGGATTATGATATGGACATGTATTTGTGTGTGACTTACCTGTAAGTTGGGTTTCTTATGTAGGAGATCAGTAATGTCTCTTGACATGCGTGAGGTCAGTGCTGAATCAGTATGTAGACTGATGTGGGCTCTGTGTGCTGCATATATATTCATCCATCGAGTGGCAGCACAGAACCATGGAGAGCTCTGCTGGTCTTACAGTCACTCTCATAACCCACAGAGTTTACTGTGAAAATATCATAACTCTGTTCTTTTCTGCTGGTTTTACAGTGACCTACTGAACACTGATTTTCTGCTGCTTGCATATTAACAGCCCATAGCAAAATACATGCAGAAACACAAGAGACTTATTGTGATTCTGAAACAGTTCTCCAGAGATTGAAGTTTCTCTTTTAGTGCAAATATAATACCAGACGACATTCGCCTGGTCAAAGATTATTGCAGAGGTCTTCCGACTTCTAAAAATACTCAATAGTATTCAGTATTTTTTCAGTATTTATTGGCAGTATTTTTTGGGCTTTGTGATGTGATTTGGCCTCTCTCTCTCTCTTTCTTTCTTTCTTTCTTTCTCTCTGTCTCTCTCTCTATGAAGGTGGAAGCAGCTCAGGATGCAAGCCCCCCTCCTCGACCCTCTGCCAGCCTGCTGCCTT
>JAZGTJ010014300.1:0-14243 GCA_036877575.1 Botia almorhae
CAATAAGCAAATCTTCTCACCCATCTGCTGTTTGTATACCTGAAGCACTCTGACCTTTAAAGGGAAAATAAATGCTGTATGAGAGCAGGTGCCAAATAGGGCCAGAAGCATATAACATATAAGGGGCTACTAATTCACTAAACTGCTGCACCAATTCTGCATGTGTTATTTCAGCTCAAGTGCCTGCCCTTACTCACTACACTTCGCAATGCATTTTAAAAGGCGTTTAATTCCCTAAAATAACTTATGCATATTTAATGTAATATTAATATTTAATAAATTAGGCCATTGTCATTCTTTTAAGTGCATTTTTTTGTGTAAATTTGGCCCATTTGCTGCATGTTGCATTTTATTCAGAAAACTTAGCGCTGGTTTCAGCAGTAGCAGATGTTACAATTAATTTGATGATTTAAAGATGTAAGAATTAATTTGAAAAGACATTCGTGTACATTTTCCATTGATAAATGTAGCAGTTATTTCTTAAATAATGACCACATCATGAAGAACAGCATAATACTGTAATCCAGGTGCATTTACTGTATATTAAAAAGCTTAGATTTCAGTGGTAAAATTACTTTGGTGACTTTTTATTGTGATTGCATTTATTTATGTATAGGTGCCTTTATCTGTGTGTCATCCATTAGCATTTCTATTAATAGAACATATAACAAGTATAATCCTTCACATATTTCATTCTGATTGATGGTCTTCAGCTTGAATCTTAATCAGGGACCTTTTGGCTGTACATGGACTGAGCAACCGAGTGAAAGACAATCAATGAAGTAAAAGACCTGTATTTACCAGTAATACCCTTCCTGTGATCCCTGGATCAAACAAATCGATGCTTGACAATTATTATGTTTTCAGGTGAATATAATTGCCAATAAAGCATGATGTGAAAGCCAAAAAATATAGAATGAACTTTAGACAAGATTGATTCCTTATTCATTTTAAATGCAGCCTCTTCTGATGCACAGCTTTGTATGAGACAGATTACAATGCTTATCTAAGTAAAGATATTCCTGTAACATCAGATTCCAACAGGGATTCTTCCCATAGTAGAACACATATGACTGGCTTGTTGTACACCTGCTGTTTATCATCCTGCTAATATAACTGTTATTATCAGTGACTACAGTTGGTTGCAGTGTGTGTGTGTGTGTGTGTGTGGTATAGTACACTGGATTGTCCTCTTGTACCACAGGTTAATGAAATTGTACTTAATCATTTGTCAGCAACTGGTTATGATGATCTATGCATGCTCTCTCGTATCATTTGCATATCCTCTTTGTGTTAATAGTTTGTCTTTGTCATTTATAAACTCCAACTGTTGAATCTTTTCAGTTTGGTGACTAAAGAAAAAGAAACTCAAACTAAAATTTAACACCCACGTACATTTAGTTGCAGAGCTGCTCCTCACAAATTCCCTCAGGTATTGAGAAAGTACACATCTGGCTGTCCAAGATTAAATTTCCTCGCCACTCTCAGACACGCAGGCTTCCCTACCATCCTTCCAACTGAAATTTAAAGTACAGCCTTACCCACAATGCCCAACCAGAGACTTCCAACCAGGAACAAATTATCCTGAGTTAAGCAATTATGATGCAAGGATAAAGGATGCATGCCTCAGGAAACATGGAAACAATCTGACGCACCTGGTGACAAAGCAGAGTGTGACAGGAGGGTAATATTCAGCTGGTGGAGGAACCTGTGCTGATTTAACCTTAAAGGTTACAGTGAGGTGAGATTTAAGTTTAAGTGTGCTTGCATTACCTTGGTCTCAAGTTTTGTTGACCTCTCAAGACCTTGAGTTTGACATCCATACTATTACACAGAGCTACTAAATGCCAACTTAGTTTAGTTGCAAGTAAGCCAGACAGAACAGATCAATATGTTTATATACAGTAAGAATTGGCAAAAGCCACATATACATAATGAATGAAGTATGCAAAGAATATATTTCTATAACCCAACAAATCAGAGGTTCGCCTAACACTTATACCTAAACAGGGAATTTAATTAAGACCAATACACAAAAAACAATACTGGTAAACCTCTGACAATGATTTTTAAACTCATTCCTTCTTAAATTACATTTTAAGCCCTTGTGTTTACAGATTTAACTGGTTGTTTTGTTGTAAAAGCAAACATGTTTGCAACCATCCCTGCTAACACTTTTAGCTTGTAAGAACATTCCCTTAACATTTCTATTAAGTAACAAAAATGTTATTTTGAAAGTTCTAGGAATGTCCAAAACATCCATTTTTTAAAACATTGTATTAACTTACTGCTTGGCCATAAGAACATTAATCAAACATTAATTCTGTAGTTTTTAAAACATTCCACTAACCACTTAAGAATAATGTTTTGGATTCACATGATATATAACATAAAAGAAACCTTCTACTAACATTAGCCAATATTCTGAAAACGTTCCCTGTTAGTAGCAATATAGCTCTTTTCCTCTATGAGCCAATGAGATAAAAGAAACATGAGACCAAAATCAGTACCTCAGGGCTTCCCCTGGAGGCGGGCTCCGATTCCTCAAGCTGTGCTTGGTTTCTATTCAGTGCAGTTGAGTCAATGTACAAGCGAGCCACTAAATGAAGACAAAATTTGTGATCTCATGGAGTAGGACGGATTTCATATAGCTTCAGATTAATTCATTTATAAGTGACTTGAAACATCATTGTGCATGTTTTACAAGCCTTTGCAGTTTTATTAAATCATAGTAATATTATTAGGCTACAAGTCTGCATATGAAAAGGAAATAGTAGGTCTTTGCAGGTTGTGCTATTTTAAAATGCTGTGTTCACACATTAGGCTATAACTTTAAAAGCTATAATTCACTTTAATTGCTTTGAAAAAATAATACACTCACCATAGAAAGTGTTTATTTCCAGTGTCATTTTTCATTTGTCAATGCAACACTACTTTATGCCTTATAAATCTTCAAACAGTAAGAAAGCCAAACATTTTTACTTATTAAAAATAAAAAGGAAGAGATAAAAGATGGAATAGCTTAAAGGTAATTGAAGAACCTTCTTACAGATCTGCTTCGAGTGTTTCCATGGAAATGGTTTAAGTGGGGGATTCAAGATTCTGATAAATGTATTTTAATTATTATGTAAAATTGTGTGAAATGTGTGGCAGCTGTTTACTTCAAAAATAAGGACAGACTTTACATTTATTCTGAGTTGGCGTTAATGAGCACGCTTTGCTGTAGGGTTGATGAATGTTAAGCATTAAGCACATTGAAGTTCTATTCTGTAATAATCACAAAGTCCTGAGCAATTATCAGTATGACAAGCAACCTATCAGTTACAAATAAAACATTTCAACACCCCCCCACGCACTGATATTAACTTACCAACACAGTAGAAACACTATGCAACATTAATGATTTCAGCAGACATCATTGTCCACTCTTGCCTGTGATGTAAAACACAAAGCCAGCCTTGTAGTTTTATTTGTATTCTGATGTTTGATTTTACTGAGTGACTCACAGTGAAAAGATGCATTAGAGGACACAAAACTGGGTCAGCTCCACAAAGCAACCCAATCACAGACAGCGCAGATTTTATTAGGATTATTTCTTTGTTGTTTGTCACAAAGTAATAAGATTCGCCTTTGCATTTGGTTGTCCATAACTGCAAATGGAAATATTGCCTCATAAACTAAACTAGGGTTATGAAGTTTCCAGTAAGAAACAGAAAATAAAGGAAAGAGGAGACTTTTGCACGTCTGCGACGTTCTTTTAAACTCTTCTGCTGGCATTTCAAATGTCAAGATGTCTGGATCTTCACCAAGCACATCACCAGGGTGCCAGACCAGGCTGTCTTTGAGATGATGATTAATAATCAATAAGAATAAGGGCCATCTAGGGTTATACTGTGTGCTCTAGGCAGAGACTGAAGGGTTGGCTTGATAAACCTCTGTGGGATTGAAGGTTATATGTAATACAGTAACTTAATTATGCTTTATGACAGCATGAGATAAGGTACCTTCCTATAGATGCTTCGATTAACCTTCAGTAAGTGTGTTTTAATGGCGAAGTCAGACGGATTCATACACACCCAGCCATTGATGACAAAAATGACAGCTCTGTATGACAATGTTAGCAAAGCAATAAAAACAACACATCTGCCATGGTTTGTTGATGTATTTCTCACATTTTGAATTTAAGCCATTAAGCTATCAAACGCTATTAAACTTTATTGTGCATGTCTAGTAAATCACAAATTAAGATTAAGATTCAAACTTCAATTATCTTGGTGAGAGATATTTTCTCACATTTTGTTATTTTTTCCTTATTTCTCGTTAAAAGTAATGCTGTGCCTTTAAGTGTCATCATTCTGACGTTGTGATAACACTTGTTTAGTTTTATACAACATAACTTAAAAATGTGTAATGACAAGCCTCAACCTCTGTTAGCCGAGTTCGGTCGCTAGGCAACAAGATATGCAACAGCATAAAGACTTGTGGTTACAGTAAAGGTCATCTTTTATAAACTGAAAATAGCCCATCATATCAAAGAATACTTCCCCGCACTTGAGTTTGATGTCATGTGAGGAAGTACATTTGCCATTTTTTCTTTGAATTAGTAGCAATGCTATATTTCGAAACATTATGTAGATCTTTTTTGGATTCTTTCATTATTTACATTTACGCATTTGGCAGACACTTTTATCCAAAGCAACTTACAGTACATTCAAGTTACACATTTTATCAGTACATATAAATGTACTGATAAAATTTACTTAGAATCGAACCCACAATCTTTGTACTGCTCACATAATGTTCCTCCAATTAAGCTACAGGAACACCCCGTCATCAATTTCTTCTCAAAACCTAAAACCTCTTAAACCCAAATTAATCTTGGTTTTAGTGTTTAATGCAAGACATAATTAGAGATAATTTGGAGTTAATTAAAAGGAAAACAATGTAACTTAAGGCCTTACATTGCTGGACTCATGCGTGCATATATGCAGATAATGTGGAAGAAAGATTTGTGAAAGGTTTAATGATCCAAGTACAGTTACATTGACTGATGGAGCCAGAGTGAATTGGACATTATACATGCTACATTAAATATATGTTTCTATAAATGCTTTAACAGATGACGTCCACTTATAGTTACTGACTCCATTATTGTGGGGTCAGATTTTACTAGATTCCCATTTCATCTGAACAGGCATCCCAGAGTATTACCCCACGTATACTTGTGCAACCTTAAATTAAACCTTAAATGGGTCTTTGGACTGCCAGGAGCCTCCAAAGCCTCTATAACAGGGTAGTCAATTCCGGTCCTGGATGGCCACTGTCCTACAGAACAGCAGAATTCTGCAGTGGGCCTCCAGGACCGGAGTTGACTTACTCTGTATACCAGTAAGCTTCAACCATAATGCCATTTGTTTCTTCTCTGCCAATTTGGTCCTGACAATTGTGTTTAGGAACGTTAGCGGTTATTGTACTGTCTTATGCATCAAGTATTAGATATCACAACAAAGGAACATTAACTTGTGCCCTCCTCATTGTCTTATTCATTTTCAGCCGACAATTGTATTACTTAAAATAACAGCCAGAAAAATATCCCCTTGGTGTAATTTTCAGCAGAATACAATTGAATTCTGTTATGCGAAAATTGGCTGTTTGTTATCTACAATGGCTCAGTTATATGAATAGCCTTGTGCGAAGATATTCAAATGACTCTGTTCTGAGAGCAAAACCTGTTTTTAATCAGACAAGGTACATGAAAATTGCAGCACTTTCAAATACTAAATCTTGTAATTGCAAAACCCTATTATACATTATCTTTGCAAACGGCATCATGCATCTTTTGATAGGATCTTTTGAAAGCACACACATTTACATTATAAAAAGTAAAGAAAATTTGCAGAAGATTTAATTAAGTGACCTTTCTCGAAACAGGTCAGCAAAATGAATCACCATATATTTCTATACAGTTGTGGAAAGACAAGCGATGAAGGTCTTTGGTGCACAACAGCTACATTTCCGTTATGCTTACACTGTAGATCGAGCGCTGTCCGCTGTGACATTGAATGGACTAAATATAGACATCACCCGCATCCAAATTATTGCAGGCAGTGAGAGGTGCAGGTTCATGATGGATACAGCGTGTCAGGAAGGGTGTCAGTATCTTTTGTAATAAGTCATAAGGGTGGCTGAGCAAGGGAACAGATGACAGAAACTCCTTATCACATATCTGCCTCTCTCTCTCCTCGTCACACTTGCCACAAGCCGAGGAGCACTGAGGTTATCTGTGTGACACTGTGGGAAAAATTAATCCACTTTGAAAACTAAGACAACAAACTTTCCTCCAGACAAACAATGAGGGGAAGATTTAAGTTAAGTCATTGGCGCCCCTGTATCTCAGGTCCCAGGAAATAGAAAGGCACTTTAAATTGTTGTAAATTGTAAATATAAAAATGTAAATAGAAGTATACATAGTGCTTCCGGAAGGATATTTATTAACATTTATAATAAAACATCTGTTTACATGAAAGACCAGCAATATATGTAATGCATAAACCTAATCAAATTCCTTTTAAGGATGTCTCTGCACTCAGCGGCCATCTTTGCAACACCTCCGGGCAGCTGATCTCTCTAGAAACGCTGACTAATCTCACAGTAAAACACTGTATTTTAGACAAACTACTAAACTTTTCATGAACCGTATCAAAAATTCTTCTTCTTGCGCACAAATGGCGCTACAAAAACAAGTTTTCCAGATCGCTTCGGTTACTGTGCATGCGCAAAATCCCTCCCCCAAGTGTTGCGGTTTCCCATTCTTAGTAACAGAACTGCTGTATGTATCTAACTGTATGATCTTTGGTCTAATGCAGTGGATGTGTCTGATTCCAAACCCTGTAGTTACTGAGATACAGCCCCTGTGACATCTAGCCCGTTCTACCCTATATAAGCAGCATATATAACAATGTGGGGAAACACACTACAGTCTCACATCTGTCTTTCTTATCACCCGGCACTGCACAACAAATCAGTAATTTCGCCCAGCTAGACCGCTGTAAGTCATGAAGTTCATTTCTAAGTTAAAACTAAAACGCAAAGTTTATCTCTGTTGTTGCCCAAAACAAATCCATCTCCAGTAACCCTTTGTGACACACAGGAAATTGCCAGCACTCTGTGACAACAGCTGGCGCTTGACAGAGATTAATCGTAATGTGCTTGTATTTGTCGACATCAGCATGTTTTCACTCTCTGCATCTAGACGCCGCTCTCACAAAGTTGAACTCTTTACTTTTCAATCACATGATATACGTTTGCGCACCAAGGACATCCCAGCTAACAGCGAATGCTTTCAGAACATTGGCTTACGTTCTCTTTAGGTTCTCTTAAAGTACTCTAAAAGTTATCAAGAAGCATTCTAGCGGTAACATAACTAGATCTTTTTAATCATTGTGTATCATATATAAAAAAACTCTTCTTAAGCTGCTAGTGGAATGTTTTTAAAGAATTACAGAATTTAAAAAGTTTGAAAACCAAGCAATAATGTTAATACAGCGTGTAAAGGTCTGGACATTTTAAACATTCCTAGAACATTAAAAATAACAGCAGTTTGTTACTTAATGGTAACATTGGGGAAATGGCCTCACAACCTAATATCGTTAGCTGGGATTGTGTAAATAACCATCATTGTCTACGCTGACCATCCGCTGAAAGTCACAGTGTTACACTTTCAAAGCTGTAAGGTTTGCAGCTGTTAAATATTTCAAGAGCTCATTTGGTCATGCAGGTGTGGGTTTAGAGGAAGGATCATTTCTCATCCTCTCGGTGACAGTCCTCCTCGTTGCTCTTAACAAAAGGATGAAAGCATTGACATACTCTCCAAATTAGAGTGGACAAGACATATGGGAGTTTCACAGCACCGGGCTCCTTTTCAAGATACTTTGGTGATGCACAGGGTCTCAAAATGACCTTCTGCGGAACTGCAGAAAGTGAGGATCGTGGTTTGGTCGAATGATGGTTTAAACAATGTCAATCTCTGCATTGTGGTTATTCTATAAGGAGTTATGTAGATTACAGTAGAATAGAGTGAATGAGCCTTCCCTGTTAATGTATCTTCTGTGAACTGCTTTGCATTTTCCGTTGTATATACTGCACAAATAAATATGCTGAACAACAATCTAAAGTTTTAATGTGTTCTTGGGAATGCTAACGATCACTTGATTGTGATCAATTACTGCAGTAAAGTTTTATCACATTGGTGCATTTATTACAGAGATTTTACACTGTGTCAGTGGGATGTTTTAATTCTGTCACTTTTTGTAAGTATCAATTGACGTCAAGGAACGAATGAATCACTTTTGTTAATGAGCATGGCAGCACGAATTCTTATTTATATGATTCAAAGCATGAATAGCAAACCGATTCTGTCAATACAGAATTATTTAAAAGCTTTTTAGAAAGTCAGAAATCTTCATAACATTACCGTACTGTAACTACTGTACTTCAAGGCAAATGACGCTGACAAACTTTCTTTTTACACAGTTGCATTTATGTATTCTGCTTTTATACGAAGTGAATGGGAATCAAACGCACGACCTTGGCTTTGCTAGCGTCAGTTAGGCATCAGTTAGGTTACAGGAACACTTACACTTCTTTCTGTGTCAATTCTCTATCTAAGAGACTGATGAGAGTCAGAAGTTTATTATTGTCATTCAACCATATATAGCAGATGCAGTACATAGTGGAATGAAATGGTGCCACATTAGACATAGACTACATAGACAACAAGGGACTAGGTACAATCACACGGTTCCACATAGGTGCATGTGTGCAGACAGTGCAAGAAGTCCACAAGAAGTCACAAAGTGCAAACAGTAGAGACAAAAACTAGTTCATAACACAGTACATAACACTACAGAACAGACAGTACACTACAGAAACACTTCACTACAGAAAACATAGCTGAGCACAGAGAGCAGCGCTGACCAATATACATATTTGCATAGGGTGAGTAAGGATACATGGTTGTAAACATTCGGCAGTATAAGCAGCAGTATTAGCAGCATTTGTAAGATGTGCAAAAACGCAATATAATACAGAGATATGTGCAAAATACAAAATGTGTGCAAAAGATAAAATTAATCTATAAAAAGTCTATAAAAATGTCTGTTTTCCCAATAAGCAACTTTTCCTGAAAGTTTGGCTTCCACTGATCACTGTATAAAAACCTTATGGCACCTTATTTCTAAACTGGTTTATACTACACAATTTTTCACCAAACAGTCTTTGAATTACGGTTATCGCATTTGATTGTGAATACCTGTGTATCCAATCTGTGACTTTGGAATTGCAAAGTAATGTACAGAAAGAGAGAGATGAAGGGTGAGAGCTTGTAAAAGAGAGCGAGCGACCGCATGTCTCCATGGCTAGCCAACCTGAAAGCATCCGGGCGGTTGGGCAGTGAAGATAAGCTCTGCAGCAGATTCTAGCGTTCAGGAGCTGAGCAGGTGCCATATTCCTTTCAGCTGAGTCACTGATATGATTGACAGCTCAGGAAAGAGAATGATGTAAGAACGGGCCTTTGTGATGGGCTGGAGCTAAAACCCTTTCCCCAACTATCTGCTATAAGTGATGAAAGATCCATCATGGGCTGCCCCTCTGCATCCTCAGGGGAGAAATGAAGGTGATGAATGCGACGTCTAAGAGCAACATACATTACGTACGACCTTTCAAAACAACAAGATTGTGGAGAGTAAATTTCGCAAAACATGACGCCTGCGTGACCCGTGCATGAAAAGGCTGATCGGGATGCAGGATGTTCATTGTGAGAGAGCTCTCATGTGTTATGTTCTCACAGGCAGAAAAAAACAGTCTGGGTCTTACACGCAACTTGGCCCGGTGAATTGCCAGGTGAAAAAACTAATTATCAGGAGTGAATTTAACAGTAATTATTTTGCCTGTCTTGATTAACTTGGCATGTACTGTATGATGCTATTAACACAACAGCAATTGCTGAAACAGGCCATACTACGAAAACCGTCTCCCCTTAAAACTGTACTTATGTCGCATGTAAATTTGGTTTTGACAGCTGTCCCACAAATCCACTGGTCCCCAAGAATAACAATCCTTGTGCATCCACATGGCCAGTCTATCTCTGCATTACTGTGGCTGATCATCAGATTCGAAGAAGTTTCATTTTAAAGATTCCTAAGGATTCGGTTATGTAATCTATGAATTATTAACAATAACAAACTTCTGAAGGCACTCTACAATGGTGATTGGTTCATCAATCATATTCAGTGAGGTCCACAGTAACATAGGGAGTTGAAATGAGACATAAATTCAAAGAGTTTACAGTTAGTGATGTTAAATATCAGTTTGGAACCATAATTAAAAATAATAAAGAAAATATAAAAAAAAGGATATTACATATAAATCAGGCTCCGATATGGCTCGTTTCCGCTGAACATAATGTGATTTGGGTGTTGCTAATTTACTATCCTGATTTCATCATAAATATAATTAATCATCACCAATATCAAACAATGACACTTTCAATTACGCTTCAGTGAAGGACTATTTTGTTTTGAAGTCCTGAGGACACGTTATCCTGGGTGACACTTTCCATTAAACTGCAGTGTGAAGGGGGTGAGGGTTTTCACAAAAACCACACAGCATGGACAAGAAACTCAGCTTTAATATCACTGTTTCATATTCTGAAAAATATGGTACGCAGAGGGACAAGCTGCTAGAAGAGCATGAGTATAGTGTGACACATGGTTTGAAATGGTGGAATGTGGCATTAAAGTCAGTCAAAAGAGGTGATACCATTTCTGAGAAGATTTCAACAGCTTCAACAAAGCTTTCTGAAAAAATGGATCTTCCCATCAGGAGAAACCTCGGGGGGTGGTTTATTATTAACAATATTGAAATGGAAACAGACTCCATTTTCACTGCATGTTTACCAAACAAAGCCTCAACTGAATCTTGTTATTAAATTTTCATTTTGTGTCTTGTTATAATCCCTGGTGGCCAACAGATTTCAAAGCAGCTAATAAACATCAAATACATGTGAAGTTTGTAATAGAATTAAAGTTAAAATACTTTCTTTTTCCAGTTTAGTATCAAAAGTCAACTACAAGTTGAATTCCCAGGTGTAGCACCTGGGAAGATGTTTACACCTGTTACCAACAGGTGTAGCACCTACACCTGTTGGTAACAGGTGTAAACATTGTGGCCTTTGTTTCTTCCTGACAAGCCTGACAAAAGCATTGCCTCCTGTTCCTGTAGCTCAGTGGTTAGCGCATGGCGTTAACCATGCCGAGGTCATGGGTTCGATCCCAGGGAGAAACAATGTATAGTATAATGCAATGTAAGTCGCTTTGGATAAAAGCATCTGCCAAATGTGTAAATGACTCAATGTTGGAGTCAATGTGTTGGAGACAGATGGAAAGATTGTTAGGAAAATGTTTAGGTCGTTAGTTTTGCAATTCTGTTTGAGGACACTAATGGCACAGAAATTACACACCTCCGTTTTGAGATTTGTCAGTTTGCATCTGTTTTCAGTAAGAAATTCTTTTTGCACAAAGTACCACATTTGTGCTAGTGGCTTGCTTAAGGCAACCTTCCACAGCAATCCTTAACAAATTGATATTACTGTAGCAACTCTGCTACTTCTGGTATATTTCAAATGTTTTGGGCTCAAGTGTTCTGCATGTGAAGTGTGATTTTTTTAAATACCTTATGTTGCTTTAAAAAAATCAGTCAGAATACAGTTTTAACTACCGTTGAAAGGCCAACAATGCAGAAAACATGCTTCTAGCCTGCAGACTGCTGTATTTATGTCATCCACCAGCAGGGGCTAACTGGACCGTGTTAACCAGCAAAAACCCTGGTGTGACCATGTGTCTGCCTTTTTATTTGAGTTAGTGGGGAGAGCTAAATGCCCACCAAGTGCCTGAGCAAAAGTGGCAGAGCGGTCTGGGCACAGACAGAGTCGTGCAAACGCGCCACAGAAGGGAGGGAATAATTTAATAGAACAGGTGACAGCAGGCACAGTGATTGAACACAGTGACAGTGAATGATTAAACGCTCCCTGTGGGACAGTTCAGCTTGACTGTGTAATCTGAGCAACAGAAGATTTGAGGGGAAATTCATCTGTGCTGCAGAGGAAGATATACTCACAGTGGTGCATTCAACAGTGAGTGTGGATTCGTATTCGTGATTACAGATTAGATTAGAACGCATTAGAGGCTGTATTTGCCTTGGCCAGGCCATAAAGGATAAACATAAGGGTGAGAAAATGATGACAGATTTGCTTTAGTATTTTTAGAACTATTCAGTTAAAGGTCACTAATAACTCAAAAGCTTAAACTAGCACTACAATATAGGCAGTACAGTAATGTAGTTACACAATAGCCCACAGAATAACTGTTCAGGTAGTGCTAAAATGCCGTCAACATCTTCACAATTATGAATTTCAGTATTACCGTCAAGCAGATACAGGCAGGGGGCCGGCGATCAGTTTCTCTGTTGCTGATGAGGCAAATGCAAACAAGAGGATGAATGTGGTGTGAAACGGGTTATTGATTTTGTGCATCTTGAGAGTCCTTTCGTCACAGAAATATTGACCAGCAGCCCTAGCAGACCTGGAAGGGGAAGGAAGAGTCTTTATAGGGCAACAGCCACTTATTCCAGAGATCTGCTCTGATGCTCTAAGCATTTTATATTGTAAGACTGATTGTAAACACCGTTTGTTCGTAGGGCAGGAAGTCTATGTCGTGTATGTATATTCTAAGGGACCTAAACTATTGGTTTAGTAAACTACTAGAGTATGGATTGGTGAGTCGGTGAGGGGACTGACAGAGTGGCTGCAATTTATATCCTCTAACAACCATTCAGAAAGGGGCATTAGGGTTCATTTCTATTCAACAGGTCTTATTTCTCAGTCTGATTAGAAGCTGAGATGAGGAAAGAGGGGGTAATGGGGAAAGGGTGGGAACAGAAAGAGAGGGAGATAGAGATGCCCAGATGAATAATGCATGGTGAACTTGTCAGCTGCAGTAAGCATAACAATCCGTTTGTTTGCGCCGCACAAAAGCATCTGACAGGTAAATAAGAGCAGTCGTTAGGCGCTTTGGCCAGGTTAATAGAATATCTCCGACCTCAGGAGCTTTGTATCCACCTGTGTCAATACAGCCTTTCAGAATCTCAGAGCCAGACTGATTCCCATTACAAAAGCTGCCTGTACACACCACATCTATAAAACACAGCAAAGTTTAAAACATTTTTAGGTAAAGGAGTTATTGACGCAAACCAGGGTTTACGTTAGAACATTCTACAGAACATTAGAATTGTTCGAATGCTTCCTGCCAGTAAAATGAAAACGATTTGTTTTACAATTGTTTTCAATACTCCTTAAAATAAAATAATGTGTTTGCAAATTTCTGGTTTTGCTTAAAACAACTTTTTAATTTGTTAATCATGCTTACCAAAGATCATGTTAAGGTCACTACTACTGTACTGAATGTACTAATTAACAGACTTTTAATCCTCACTAAACTCGCTTTTGTCAAACAGTAAAGCTATAAATATGCTCTTTTATTGTTGCTAATACAAATAAGAATATTACTGTGTGTTAAACACAAAGAAACATTAGAGCAGTGTTATAGCTCCATTACACAGGCTAAATATTATAATTAGCCAAATATGTGCTACAAGCCATCAAAACAATCCAAAGTGTAACAGACTGTGTTCTGCTGCTTCATTGCTTACACTGCTTACAAAATTCAAAATATGAAACTCTGTGTTAAGTCTAAAGGGCAGAACCGGCCAACCCTGAAGCAACTTCTTCATTATCTCACTCTGTTTTAATTGAACCAATGTGGCAAACAGAGTGAAAAGGCCTGACACGTCATTTAATTCATACTGCACTCAGAATAGAGCCAAATTATCCAAGAGGTCCAACGCTTCACTGGACCGTCTCTGTTTGTTTCTATTTTGAGCGGCTCTAATAAAAAAAGTTAATGGATTGAATATTTAAATGAATTACACAAATCTGTGCAACTGTGTGTGCGCTTAAAGAGATTACGTAAAATGAGTCAAAGTTTGTGTCTATAACAGCTGCTCTCTGTAAAACACACCAGCCAAGAAAACTAATAAAATGACAATGTAAACAAACGTTCATAATTTGGAGCAGATGACTGTAAAGCAGGTTGGCTAGATTGTGTTTTATTACAAGTGGTCAGGGTTAT
>JAZGTJ010014301.1:0-14242 GCA_036877575.1 Botia almorhae
GTGGAGGGCTTTCAGCTCAGATTTTATTGGAAAACACACAAATATAAGTTCCCATGTAAATCTTTATAAGACCTCAATCACTTTAAAAATGTTGACCTGACACAGAAAATCATCGATGTGTCAAGATGTGTCTTGCAAAACATAATGTTTGCGTGTGTGTGTCTGTGCAGTACCAGCACGGCTAACATGGTGAAAATAGAGGACATGGAACGCATGTTGAGAGAAGCTCAAGCCGAGAAGAACAGATTACTGGAACACAGGGTAGATCAAACTCATCTCCACTGATATTAAAAATGTACAGAAATATTGTACAGTGTGTATTAACACGTCTGTTTGTTCCTGACAGGAGCAAGAGATGGAGTTGCGGAGACAGGCTCTTGAAGACGAGAGGAGGAGGAGGGAGGAGCTGGAGAGGAGACTTCAGGAGGAGACGAACAGGCGACAGAAGCTGGTGGAGAGAGAGGTGAAGCTACGGGAGTCTCAGGTGAGAGAGGGAGAGGAAGAGAGAGATTTGAAATGAATTAATAAATAGTTGACATGCCAATTAAAAAATACATTTGTTGCAGTTAATCAGATACATCAATTTTTGCTTTCGTTTGTCAGACACAAGCAATCAACAAACAAGAATAAAAAATGCTTTTTTTTTATTTTATTTTATATTCACATACAGACTCATGTCTTTTGCCATAGTGTCTCGCTGGTTTTCGGACCAGTATAGTGTGATTCCCTCTCTCACTTCTGCTAATGTATAGATACACATACTCATGTTTACCTGACTTCAGCTGATGTTTGGATGTTGTGTCTTCAGTCTCGGCCACTGACGCGTTACCTGCCTGTAAGGAAGGATGACTTCGACCTGAGAGGTCACATCAAAGCGGCAGGTCACCATCCTGAGACTTGTTTTCACCTGGCCATCACCGAGAAGACCTGCAGGGGGTTCTTGGTCAAAATGGGTGGAAAAATCAAAACCTGGAAGAAGCGCTGGTTCGTCTTTGACCGTAATCGCAGGACACTGGCGTATTATGCCGGTAATGACCACAAACGTTAACAGTACAGGGTTAAATGAGAGTTAAATAAATGGCTTTTCTTCTGCTCAGTTGGTAGAGCGTGGCGCTAGCAACGCCAAGGTCACAACTCGCGTGTATCATAAGGAAACTGGAGAAACCCACAAGGGGGCAGCACTGAGACACACTTTTCACAAAGACCACAGAAGACAATGCAATGACTACATCAGCACCATTTTCACTAGCATTAACCTGCAAATCTATTAATGTACATATTCTTAATTCTATAACTGCTTTACCTCTTATGAGTGAATGTATAGATGTAACAATGGATATACCACATGACTTTTTTTATGAAAACAGAGGAATAACCGGTTTGATTTTTCCCCAGATAAACATGAAACCAAAATGAAGGGTGTGATCTATTTCCAAGCCATAGAGGAAGTGTACTACGATCATCTGAAGAACGCACACAAGGTGAGCTGCACCACGCTGCCGTAATGAATGTACAAATACAGACGCTTATACATAATGATACATAAATTCTCACTTTCTCTGTGCTGCACACACTTATATTCCATCAGAGCCCAAACTCCTCCCTGACGTTTAGCGTAAAGACGCACGACCGCGTTTATTACATGGTCGCTCCATCTCCAGAGGCCATGAGAATCTGGATGGATGTTATCATCACTGGAGCAGAAGGATACACCCACTTCCTGGTGTGAGCGCGGCTCATCCTTATTAAACAGCATTTAACATGCCCAACGTGACCTTCACGCTTCAGCCCGGCCTGCTGAAAGGGGTCTGGATCTGTCCTCTATTCTTAAGAGGTTCCTTTATTTACTACTATTTTTAGAACGATCATGAGATCAATTGATTGGAAGAGAGCCCCAGCTGAACGTTCTGTTCTCATCCGTGATTTATTTTGGGAAAAATGAAGCGGTACTTTAGTCCTGTCTGATTTTTCAAAATCAGCTTTTGAACTTCAAAGGTACCTTTCAAGAGCTCTTCATTTTTTGGCCATGTGCTGCTCCGTTTTTTGGAGGGAGATTCAGTACAGCATTCTGTAAATGAGAAATCACAGACATGGTCTTTATTCTGTAAAGCACGGACCAGAACAAGCTTTGACCTGAATATACCTCAAAGAAACAGATGGTCATGCTCCTCATCTGTAATTAAAATGAGACGCCAAAGGCAAAAACTTACAGATGTGCCATACAGACTCAGTACAGTTAACTACACTGTACTTTAATCAGTATTGTGGTCAGGGTACAGTTCAGTATTGTTTCTGTATTCTCCACATACATTTAGCTGCAGCCCCTGTTACCTGAAAACTGTTTTTTGACATGTATCTGTGTACCTTGATACAAGTTTATTTCATCCCTGTTCTTTGTTAAGTGCCTTATGTACACAACTGTGTAACGTATGCGGTTAATAATAATAATAACTGTGGTTATTAGTGTTAAATTTACCAATTGCGCCTCCCTGTTGCTCAGGAACTTTCTGGAAAAACAGCAAGCACAAGATGGATAGATAAATAGATAGATAGATAGATAGATAGATACCAAAGACAAGCTGAATAGGTATTTCAGCACCATATGAATGTAATGACAAATACACATTTGAAATGCAATTAAAGGAAGTTTCTTAGTTTATTTAAAACATGTTGGATAATTCAGCACAACAAAAAACTAACAGGGTTATGTGACCCCTCCCGTCATTGATCTTAATAAGAGCGCAGTACCACAGCTGACCAGCAGCTGATCACTTTATAGTGATCGTGAAGGGCGTATTTTAGAGATTTTACGCAGCCTTAATGAATCTTATTCAACCCCAAACTGAAAATATTCACTTTAAGTATTTTGCTTACCAACCAATATATATGCATGTCTACGCTTATTTTTGTGTATCTGATGATGTTATTATTTGAAAATCAGGAGTGTAATTTCCTTCATCAAATTTGTGTTAATAATAATACAAGTATGATGTAAATATTAATGTTAGGAACAAGTATCTGAAAGGGTTGATTTTTTTAAGACAAGATGAAGGTACGGGTGCTATATGTCAACAAAAAATACTGTGGAGTCTGTGAAGACCAATTAATCTTGCATCACACTGAGCAATGATCTGATATTCATCATTCTAAACAGGGGCACTGCAACAGTATTGCCGGGTTACCTGTGTCGTTTATAGACAAATAGTAAAGAATAAAAAGCATGTCAATGAATAAGCTGGACAACATTGAAGAGGTTTCCTCAGTTTCTGGATGCATCTTTCAGCTGTATCAGATTCACTTGGCTGAAAACACATTCCTGCAAAAGCACAGCAGAGTGTTATATAGACAGTAGCATACAGTACTTCACAATAAGTACCTAAAATGTATTATGATGTTTTTGTACTCCGCTTTTTCAGTATTTTTGTAAACTTTTCCGTTTAAAGAAATATTTTATTGTAAGCATGTTTTTTTATTCCCCTTTAAATTTATGAGCTCATTTAAAATGTGAACCATAATAAAAACAGTCAATTTACAATTTTTCTTTTGTCTGTATTCAGATATTTGTGACTGATAACATCGTTTTTTAAGACGAATGGTTGTTTGTTTACATTTATGCATCATTGTTATGACAAATAACTGCGGAATGGCTAAAAAAATTGTGATTTAGTAGCACATCTCAATATGGAGGCTCTGATACATGCTCACAGTTCCAGCCTGCCTCTCACACGCTCTCACCTCCAGCTCACTCTGTACCATGTGATCATGTGTGATTCAATTAATTCATTACAAGATGTTCAGTGCCATCCATCTGTCACATACTGTACATTAACAAACCTTTTCTCGAGTTTTAGCACAATCTGTACATACTACATACTATTGTTCCCTTTAAGACACACCCCGTCTTGTGTTCCCAAATTATGTTACGCGTAACGTGAGAGCTGACCTAGTGAGGTTGCCATAGCGATGTTTTTTCAGTAGAGCATGGATAATTAGCCGAGCATCTCATAACAGAGAACATCTTTTCACTGGGTGTTTATATACAGTACATGGGGAATAAAATATCATGTTGTCATGACCTGCTTAAATGAGAGCTGAATTCGGTCCTACCTGTATGCAATGAAAATGAAATGTAGTAAAAAACATGCAATATCAGATCATAATATAAATAGTTTAATTTCACGTTTTGATATTTACATGTGGTTTAATTATATCTTTTTTAAACTCTTCCTTTATGATTTGCACATTTGCTTTGACACGTTTTTGTCAAAATACTTTTTTTTTCCTCTTCGGAGGGATTAGGGTGGTAATCTCATGCTAGTTTTCATAAAAAAACTGAAAGCATATGCAGATAACTGTAAAGCTTATTTTAATCTCATTTTTAGTGACGTCAGCCGTTGCATTTAGCGAATTACATTCGTCTACGTGTATGTTCAAACAACTGTGAATATTCCAGTAAATCATGTCATCTGCTTTAGCAGAACATCCTCTTCGCAAACACATCTTACTGTCTAGCATAGCTTCTTATATTCTACAGTCCCACTGGTTTAATTACACTCAAACTACATCCCTCATGCAGGATCTATCTCCCAGCTATCCTGCAGTGTTTAATGGTAGTTTTGGTGCTGTTTTGCATCCCTAATTTCTCAGCACCCTAGATCAGACTGCAGGCTGCTGTTGAAATGTTTGCTTCACAGGAGATTTTGGTCAAGGCTAAATCTTCATCATCATCACTGGTAAAGCACAATCTCATAAAGGCAATACACATATGAGTTACTGCATCAGGCTTTCATCTTACAGCCAGAGTGTGTGTGTGTGTGGGGGGGGGGGGGTTAGATTCATAAGCAAGGAATGGTTTTTATTAACAGTGAGCTCCTCTTTAGCGAATCACCCAGTGAAGTCCTCGTGTTTTTTCAGTCCTACAGCTCTGGGCTCTGAATCAGACAACAGAGGCTTGTTTATTGCTGTCTCTCTGTGAGGAGCTTCATCTATAAATATCCTGTTTTTTTTTCCTTTTGGGAAAACGACAACCATACCCCACCCCCACGATGGAGAAATAAAAACATGAGTAATTTGATTACAATATTAAGATTTGTATAAATAAATTGTTCAAGTTTGTCCAATTGCTATCAATTGTTAAAGTCTGTTTTTCCGTCTCAAATTGTTCCATTTTCATAATATCTTTTCATAGTTAAACCTGTGGCATCTGTACATGTGAAACTGTCATGATCAATGTAACATATCGCCTTTAATGTTTCTTGCTATGTCATGGCTGCCGAAAACCACAGCTGTGATGAAACCAAAGGCTTTTTTCCCAGCCCTCCCCTTCCATGTTCTCTCTCTCTATCTCTCCCACAATCCCTCTCTCTGTCTCAATCCCATTCCCTCTGTGCATCCACTGTCCTTTCATTTCTACCCACTGGAACCCTCATTCATTCCCTCAATTAAGTTTTATAACGCCTGATGTGGCTAGACTCTATGGATAATAATAACTACACACAGAATCCTGATCCAACCCATAACGACCCATTAGAAAACTGCAGGGATAACATTCGCATTCATTAGCCCACCGATTTTATGGTGTCTTAACACAATGACATTCACAGAGTTTTCTATTCAGGTCAGTGGGCTTTTCAACAGCGTGGTACTGCAGAGGACGGGAGGGGTTCTGGTAAAAAGCTCTGTAGGGTTCAGCTACTAATGTCTAACCCGGTTACATAATGCAACTCGTCCAGAAACAGCCCAAACACCGTCAATGGCTCAGAACATCTTGCTAACTTGGTCGTTTGTAAGAGAATCCACTTCACCGCTAATAAACATCTTGCGTGAAGCCGTTCTAGGTATAATCACATTTTATTGATTAAATAGGAAACAGTGTAACATTAAGATAAACACACCCATCCATTTACATACACACTCAATCTCTCTCTCCCACCCCCTGTCTCTCTCTCTCACACACACACACACTTAAAATAAACCTCTATTAAACATGTTCATGTAATGGCAACATAAAAACAGGATCTATCCATCCAAACCTTGACATCACTGTCATACACGAAAGTCTTAGCTTACCTATAACATCAACTGCCTGTGAAACATCACCTTTACTGTCCTTAGATTTCTTTACAGCAGTCTCACACAACAGCCACCGCAGGCAGTAAGAAAAAACAACTTGGTCCACAGAGCTATATCCATATGTCCAATGGTTCTGCGATGGCATGTCACATACACAGATATTAAAGTTGACAGGCACTGTATGACTCAACACAGTGTTTTAAAAAACAGCAAGAAAGGACATTGGTGAGGAGAGAAACAGAAAACCATGACGATTCTGATCTGGTGGAGAAAGTAGGGCATGCGTTCTGCTACATACATTCAGAAGATACTGCGGAATGTCCTGTCGTGGCGGTTACTGTACACGTACGAGATTCAGGTTCTTTGCGTACGACATGTGGAGCCTCCAGAAAGACTAACATCGATTCACAAAGTTCACTTGAAAAAGAACGTCGAAAAAAAACACCAGACAAGAAAATCTAAAAAAAAGTCCGAGTAACAAAGGCTACAAAGATTCCCCCATTGTTTTGTAACAAACTTTTTTCTTCAGTGTGTCAGGCCAGGAAGATAAGAAATAAGCACCGTTCTGATGATACTCGGCCCATTTGGTGTTGTAGACCTGGACAAGAACCACAAGACTCCATGTTGGATTGCTTCTTTCTTCTCTGAGGCTTTTAATTACCACAAAGGACCATTGTGGACTTTATTGGTGCTGATGAGAAGATGCTCTGCTCCAAAGATAATGGACAGATGCATTACTTGTTTCTGCAGAGAAGGTCTACATGGCTCTGGATTCCAGGTGGGGGCCCTTGTGCTTTAGCGCCAAACTAATTTGCATGTTGGGTTGCCATGGGGATCATTTAGACAGGGCCTGTGTGTGCTGCCTGCTCCTGGTGGCACACAGGATCAAATCCACAGAATCAGTCTGTGCAACGGTGACATGAATAGAAACACCCAGTGGAAAAGAATGTAATTGTGTGATTGACACACATTTGTAAATTAGTTCAAATAACCATAACAATCCAGCTGTTCATTGGAAGGTATTTGCTGCCAAAAGGTTTGTATTAAAGAGCTAGTAAGAGATATGTAATATTATTAATATTAAAGAGATCTTGAGAAAATTGCAAGTGGAATGTTTCCGGTCAGTTACTTTCGGGTGATGGCAGCTGTAGCTGTTGGTGGTTTATTGCTGGTCCGGCGAACGGGCACTTTGGACACGGGTATCTTGGAACGTGCAGCCTCTGTCCTTCCCTGCATAGAATGGTAGGTTGCAGTGGATCCATGTTTGACTGGAATCTTGGATTCTCGGGATAAGCTTGTGGCAGCTGGTTTGCTATCTAGAACATCCTCTTGAGAAAGGGTTGGGGTGACAGCCCCTGATCCTGTGGAGATATCACTGAGGGCCTCTTTGCTGCTGCTTTCTCGTGAGAAAGAGAAGGGGCTCTGGTCTTCATTTACTGGTGTTGGTAAATTGGAATGGTCCTCATCTCCATTGGGCTGGGCCTCTCGACGGTGCTGCTTTGCTGGTCTGCCTCCACCACTTACAGGAATTTTGCTAAGAGTTGTGGGCTTTACTGCGATGCCTTTTTTTACTGTCTTGGAGATACTTTGAGTAGCCAAAGAGTCTCTTGTGTCAGTTCCTTTTTGTCTTAAGTCTTTCCTGATATCCATACTGACATTCTCTTCTGCTCTTTGAAATGAGTTTGATGAAGCAAGAGTAACTGCAGAGCTCATAGCAGATGGCGATTTAATAGATGATTCAGAGATAGAGGGTTTTCTTCCAGTTGATATTGTGCCAGTTTTGTCACTGATGGATTTGGTAGTTTGTCCAGTTGGCTGCTTCATTTCAAGCTTGGAAATAGGAGCAGTATTACGACTTGTTGATAATCCAAAAGTTGTTATGAGTTTCGGTCTTGGGGTTGGCGCAGTAGTTGGGGTAGGTCTACAAAATACATCAAATGGTGGTGGATGAGGTTTAGCTGCAGTTGTGGAAGCATGCTTGGGTTCATGAGATGGTTTTGCTGCAGGGGTTGGAGCTTGGGTAGGTTTAGCCACAGGAGTTGGTGTAGGTTCAGTTTTGGTATCAGCAGCAGAAATTGGGGTGGTACTAACTGTTGGTGAAGGGGAAGTTTCAGAGGTTGGGGAAGAGACAGTAGGTGTAAAGGGTGGGAGAAGAGCAGGTGTAGAGGGTGGAGTAAGTTTGGTCATGGAGGCAGATGTGGAACTAGATGATGGTATTGTGGGGGGTTTAAGTTCAGGGCTAGATTTAGGGGACAGGGCAGGTTTGGCTGGGGAAGTGATAGGTTTAGCTGTGTGGCTTAATGTAGTGTCTGGCGGAGAGTGTGTAACAGAGAAAGATATGGGTGTTGGGGTTGGTTGGATAATTGGGGTGGATGTGGCTTCAGCTATTGGGGCAGACAGTGGTGTTGGGGTTGGCTGGGTTATGGGCATAGCTGAGGGGGTTTGTGTTGGTTTAACAAGAGGGCTAGATGATGGGGTGGGGGTAATAGAGGCAGATGGCGTAGATAGTGATGTTTTGGTCAATGGAGAAGATGTTGGAGAGGAAAGTGCTGGTTTTGTCAAAGGGCTGCTAATGGGTTTTGTGGTGATAGGTGAAGGAAATGGTTTGGCTGCTGAAGTAGGGGAAGGCTTGGAAGATGTGGGGCTCAGAGTTGATGTAGGTGATGGGCTGGGCTTTGACCTGGTTGAAGTAGATGAAGTCTTGTCAGAATCATCCACCTTCAGTGTGGTAGTTGCTCCCTCCATTCGGCAGCTGGCTTTGACCCATTCAGCCTCAACATCTGCTACAATATCTCCACATGGTGTAAGTGAATCAAAGCTTAGAATTGATGAGATATCTCCAAGCAGTGTGCTCAAACGTTCATTTGTTGGTGGTTTGGTTGTCTCGCTCACCTTTAAGGAGTCCTTTGATGACGCAGGGCCCTCTTGTGGTGTAGGAGGTGGTTGCTTTTCCTTCTGTTGCTGCTCCTCTACAGAACGTGGTGTTGACCCAGGGGTCAATGTGAGGCTTTCCTTTATAATCTCAACGCTGTTGGAGCGTGATGCAAGAAGGGGAGGGCCTGGTTCAGCTTCCTCCTCAGTCTCCTTTTCTTTACCAGGCCAGCGTACACTTCCAAACAATCCCTTTAGGCCCTTCCGTTGCCGTCCAGGCCTCTGAGACTCGGTCTGAGCCTGCCGTTCTCCTGCTACTCCTCGTCTGCCTTTTCGAAGCATGTTAAGAAAGCTCAGGGACTTAGCAGAGGTGAGGGAGGAAATGGACTGCCTTGTAGGGGTGGTTTCCGATTTTCCATTTCCGCTTGTAAACTCATCCATCGGAGAGTCCCCTCGATGACTTTCATCCTCCTGGTCAAGATCCACCTGCTCCGCTTTAGCTTCAGGGGCAGTAGGCTCATTTAATCCATCAAGAGTTTTGCTCCTTGATGGCGGTGATTTGTGGCCCCCATCCCCTTTCCCACGCAAGGAGAAGATGCTAGTGACGCCGCTGCCTGGTTTCCGCTTGCTGAACAGCTTCAGTGCTTTCCTGATTTTACCTGGTGGCTGCGGGTCGCATGGCGGCGGCTCACAGCTCTCAGACTGTGCATCCATATTCCAGCTCCACTGCAGTGTGTCCTCACCTTCGTCTCAATCTCTCTGTCTACCCTCACGTTCTTTGTTTGCTTGAATGATTGAAATACAGCTCTATAAAGAATAAATAAACAATTACCTCCTCCCTTTAAATTTCTGCAGAACACTTTTGCTAGAAATACGTATTTATCTTCGTTTCCACTCTCGTTCCCTCCCTCTGTCTATTGCTCTTTTTTTAAGCGCTCCCCCTTTCTCTCTCTCTCTGTCTGTCTCTCGCTCTGTTCCTCCCTCTCCAGCCTCCGCCCTCCCTCTCTTTCTCTCCGCTCCTCTCCTCTGGCTGCTCCAGCTGGTCGTCATGGCAACTGAGGGTCTAAGCAGCTTTCGTCAGCAATGGAGCGGAGCCAGAGGCTGTCATCATGCCACACTCTCTCCTTCTCTCTCTCTCTCTCTCTCTCTCTCGTCCACTCCCTCTTTTCATCCAAGTAAGTGTTCATCCATCTCTCCATCCAGTTACTCATCCAGCTTTGTCCTTTGCATTCATGACTCTGTTCTATTATTATCAGCATCCCTTCTGCATATGAGACCGAGGACAAGACAGAAAGAAACCAGTTCAGTGGACAGCATTAAATTTACAATAAACACAATATCAGTCTGATCAAAATATGTAACAACTCAGAGCTCACATATTGAGTTTATGTAAAACAGAGACTGAACACATGTTCAGCTCACAGTGTTTAAATGTGGTAATGTATATGTTTGTGATGAGTGCTAACTGTGTAAGCTTAATATTCTCGCCCAGTTAAATTTTCCTGTCATCTCATATGTGCTCTTTCACTAACAACATTTATTCATCTTTTATCTATATTTTACACTCATCCACTCACAATCTCCATCTCTCTTTCACACACACACACACACACACACGTTATTCCCTTAGGAGATCAGTACATGTTCTACATTATGTGCTTATAGCTCGACTCTTTGCTCAGCTGTCACACCTTTTTCCTCTAGGGTCTTATTGACACGAGGACTCAAGGCATCAACTCATTTTAGAATCAGCGTTGCATCATCACAGCTTAGTGTGCTCATATCCGCATTGCTGTTCCACTTTCTTTGTCTTTTATTAATTCTACGTTTTCAAGTGTTTTTTTTCATTTACATATAAGATTACATATCACACTCATGCATTGTCCCTGCAAACCCATTTTTATGCTCCGTATTCTCTCATTATAAATCATCTTTTATTTCTTCACCCCATCAGTACAAAACAATGAATTTATTAATTTCTTTAGTGGTGTTTTCACTAAATGAAAACACCACTAAAGGAATGAAAACACTACTAAAGGAATGAATGTTTTAATGTTTTTTAAATGTTTTTCAACGTCTGTATCTGTATGCAGCTTAACTTTGATTAATATGAATGTACAAGTAGTTGTCATGCCTATAAAGCACCTTTAAAAACAGAGGGAGGAGATTTTAAGTCAGGCCCAGCACAAGATCTCCTTATCACAAGTGTATAAACACACAATTTGTTCTTTGTTGCCTGAGTCGTTGTTCCTCAACAAAATCACTTCTCAACCTCCTTCAAAGAAAATGGAGAAGAGAGAGAGATCAGAAAGATCTGTTCTGTACAGTACACAGGAATTAAACATATCTGGAAACCATATCAATTCTCCTGCAAGACAGGACACAGTAGAAAATAATCAATGTTGTTGGCGTACTGTGAAGTAACCAATCATAAAGTGATTCAATGCTTACCTTATTGAATATTCATTAGCTTACACTTGTAGAAACTTACACGTGCTGAACTGTGTTTCAGAGTAGGATAGAAAAATTCAAGAACTCATACTGTGACGTCAAATTGACCGTAAAGACGACGAGGCCGTATTGTTTGTTGTGCTTTTGCGTTTTAGAGTACTTAAAAACCGAGTGATATATTATGATCTTGTACACATCGCGACCTCATAGATATGCAAATAAAACGTTATCCCAGGCTTTATAAATGTGTTATATATTAAACTCCTCTGCCTAGGATTATTTACTAACCCAAGGCAAAGTATGAAAAGCGTAAGCCATGCTGTGTGAAAAGCCCACAGCGGTGATACTTCTATTGTGCTGCTTCCCTCTGCCGACTGACATAAAGATTGCAAGAAAAGTTAATATATATAATATGCATAATAATGTATAATAAACGTATAATAATTTACGACATGCAAAACAGGCGCTGTATCATGTATAAATCTCTACATAAATGCTTAACCATCTTAATCTGAATAGCAGTGTGATTAAGACACATTTGCCATATAATAACATTATACAATTATCAGATAGTTTGAATTTACAGCCCAGTATATCTTCATTGTCAAATAATGAAGAATGAACGTGCTGCTGGTGTGAAGCGTCTCTTTGTTTTTCTCCGCGCGCGTCGATCGGGTGAGTATCGTGTCGTCACTGGGGGGTCGAATTAAAGATGGCGCCCTCTCATGCGGTAAGATGCTGTCAACGGGGTTTATCCTGGATACCTGTCATTTTTATCAACCTGGTCGTCTGCTGGTCTTACTACGCCTACGTGGTGGAGCTCTGTATATGTAAGTTTCAGTTCGAGTTGTCATGGATTAATACATTACGGCGGTGAAAAGTTGCTGGTTAGTTGTTGCAGTGGTGGTATGGGCAGGAAGTGACTGTAACTGACTGGTACCAGCAATTGGTAAATCCTGAAATCCTGTTCGGTCACTAATCGTGCAGATGTGTCAATTTTTTGTGTGAGATGTTTGTGTGAGGTTTGATTTCAATGATTGTGCGCACTGCATCAGCTAAAGGTCGAGTCTTAGAAGCAGCTGTTAAGGGTCCGAGATGCTGCGCTAGTAATGAGTATGAGGATAGTTCATAGTCATGTCTTTTCCCAAAGTGTGTGAATTCTTACATATTTTTTACATATACAAGCTCGCATTTAAATCTGACAGCAAAGTAGACCTAGAGAAGAGTTATTACGAATAAACTGACCATCCTTTTTGACAAAGACATTTAGTTTGGCATTGGTCAGTAAATAGACTGTTAGACTGTAGATTGATATAGGTGTGACACTATAAGTCATCTTCATAATTTATTGAGCTTATAAAAACGACACAGTATTGTTTAGACTGCCCGTCTTATTTGTATTGAATACAAATAAGAAGTGGTTAGCTCAGTGGTTAGCGCATAACGTTAACAACGCCAAGGTCATGGGTTCGATCCCAGGGATTGCCCATACTCAGAAACAATGTATAGCATAATGTAATGTTTTTTTTTTTTGGATAAAAGCGACTTATGCAATGTGTAAATGTAAGTGTGAGACGCAAATGTTTGTGTCGTACAGATGAACAGAAGAGTCTTTTAACTTGAGCTTTTGTTAACCACTTCACAGTGAGAGCTGTGCACACACTCTAGTTCAACATTAACTCCACCCAGTTATTACTTTACCATCAGTCTCAAAATACACTCTGTTCACTGTGTGTTCCCGTCTATTTACTGCCCTAGTAAAGTGCAGTGATCTATTATAATCATTTCCTTCTTGACCCCCCACTGTGGAGTTGTGTACAGTCTTTAATCTGCTTCCTCTTCTAAAATGACAAACAAAGATGAAATGTAATGCTAGCAAATCAGGGCTGACAGCCAGAGATTGTCATGTTCCAACATGACATATATCTGTCAGTCATTCGTTGAGATGTCTTGACAACGAGTCTATTGGATGGACACAAGGAATGCTGCTTGATGGCAGTACCAGTCACCCAGTGCTCTGGTCTTACTGTTCTGAGCTGGTGAGTTAGGGAAGCTTCAGAGAGCATGAGTGGTATCCCAGCGCTCAGCAGATGGCTTTGTGAATCGTGACTGTTGTTCTTGAGATTGCTGATGAATCTTTTCTGCTTTCTCTCCACAGATACAATCCCTAACACTGAGGAACAAGGTAATAATAAACAAGCACCTGAAAGCACCAGGGACAATCTCCCTTCAAAATATAAAGGAAAAAATTGATAAATGATGTTTTTATGTAGAAAAAATAAGCTATTTCAATGATGACATTAGTTTCATGATAATTACAGACCCCTGTAATGTAAACATTCCAATGTCCTCATTCCTATTTCTGTGATATTTGAATCAAAAAGCACATTTTGCTGCAATACAGTAAAAAAAGTAATACTGTATTGTGAACACAATATAATAATCTGCATTGTTAATTGTATTGTTAATAATTGTATTGTTAAAAAACAATTACCCTGTCCTGAATGTGCACTCACTTTGTTTGCTTTGTTTTCTATGAGTATGGGGTGAAGTGTAACCCAGATATTTGCCGACAGGCTTTGTGAGATTTACCAACCACAAAGTGTTGCAAAAGCAGTTCTTCATCTGTGCTAGTTAGATGTCTTGTCACACCACAGTGAGCAAATTTCCCTGTTGCATTTGTGTTACAAACTTTTGTTGTGGGTTATAATGCAGATATGAAGTACTCGAGTGACTAAAATAAGTGTTTCCTCTTATGTTTTTGTGGCAGTAATTTATCTGATAGTCTTCCACATCTGCTTCTTCATGTTCATGTGGTCCTACTGGAAGACCATCATCTCCAGACCTG